>JABUQX010130899.1:15000-27500 GCA_015478945.1 Trachelipus rathkii | reverse complement strand
GATTAGTTTTCTATTTTCAGTGTTTTGTATTGTTTTTATGATAATAATGGGCTTTGTTAGCTGCTTTCTTGAATGTTAGAGAGTGAAATGTGAGTGAGGTATATATATATATATATAATATATATATATATATATATTAATATATTATATATATTAATATTATATTATATATAATATATTATTATATATATATATACTAGTAGTGAGGGTAGTGATTTATATATATATATATAGTAGATATATATATATATATATATATATATATATTATATTTTTTTTTTCTTTTATTAATTATTATTTTATTATTATATTATTTTATTTATTTATTATTTATTAATTATTATTATTAATTATATTATTATTATTTATTATTATTATTATTATTATTATTATTATTATTCTACAAATTACATTTTCCCACATAACTGTAAGATGGTGAGAGCCTTAAATGAAACTTCTAGGTAAGAAAGAGTAAACATCTTATAGCCTATTCACAAACGATAAATTGCCTGCAAACTGTACCTTCTTAGTAAACACTTCCTGAATGAGACACAACGGATAGGAAAATCCTCCGAAAAGTTTCGGAGTGTTTTCTGTCCGGGGAATGCCTTAGTTTGTTTTTTGTGTCAGTTACTAGAATCCTTTTCGGGAAAGTTGCTAGAAACTGTCTATTTTAAGTCATGATTGAAGTGTTTTATTAATCTTGTGGCAACAGTTTTTGAATATTTAAAGAAATGTACAATTTTATATGGCAAACTATATTACAGTATATATATTATATATATATATTAATATATTTATTATTATATATATATATATATATAATTATAATAATAATATAGTATATATATAGTTATATATATATTATGATATATGTTGTCCATGTTTTAAAAATCGTCTTTTTTATTTTGGAAATTTATCAAATGACGGCTCACTCGTTGTGTGGTCCTTTTAAGCTTTGGGCAAGAACATTTTTTGAAAGAAACAAAATTACGCGCTCTTTTTCTTTAGTTAATTTTTTATAGTTTCTGAAAAGAGCATAAGGGGGTTCCGTGTTTCAGCTGCTTTGAGAGAATTACCCTTTTTTAGGGGTGAAGACCTCAATTATGTGCATTCAAAACCAAACCTTCTCTGAGTAAGAGAGATTTCGAAGTGTGTAAGAGGCGCGAATATTGAAATCGGATGTCAAGATTTAAATAATGGTTTGTACTTTTACTCGATATTATTAATTA
Organism: Trachelipus rathkii; assembly: GCA_015478945.1. Lineage (NCBI taxonomy): Eukaryota > Metazoa > Arthropoda > Malacostraca > Isopoda > Trachelipodidae > Trachelipus > Trachelipus rathkii. The sequence continues at coordinate 26,268 of JABUQX010130899.1, read as the reverse complement.
TTTAATAATTTTTTAATTTTTTTTTCACTTAAATTCTTAATTTTTTTAATAGAAAAATTAATTTTATAAATAAAATATTAACACTATTGACATCCATTATAAAGAATTTCCCCAAAACAATTTTTTTTTCAGAAATGGTAAAATGTGTTGATTTTTTTCCTTTATTGTTATCTTCTGTTTTCTTCTGTTTCCTGGGTTTCCCTTGCAATTTATTTGAATAACATCCAAATGAGTGAGGAGATATAATATATATATATATATATATAACTAGAGTAGATATATTATATATATTATATTATATATATATATATATATAATATAAATTAATAAAAATATATATATAATATATATTATATATATAATATATATATATATATTATATATAATATATATATTATTATATATCATATATTATATAATATTAGTTATATATATATATTATATATATATAATATAAAAATTATATATATATATATATATATAATATATAATATATATATTATATTATATATATACTATCATCATTCATCATCATCATCATCATCTATCATCATCATCATTCATCACCCAAATTCTTTTTCCCAGAATGGGTAAGGTTGCGTCACATCAACTGGAAACAGAGAGTATTAGAAGAATAGACGCAGTTCGAAAACAAAGCCCAGCCATACCGCCCCCTTGATACCCTTGAGTTGAGAATCCAGTCAAAAATCCATCCTAGGGTCTTCACTGGACCCCGACCGACCCTCACGTATGCATCTCGTTCAATGTAGTTCATCCTTTGGACCAGGTGGGCCACCAACCATACCCCCTCACAAAAAAACCGCCATTACTCCTATTATGAACATTTCTTCTCGCCTATTCCAAACTCACATTCCTCTCCTTAGGCATTCCTTTACTGACTCATCACTATTTTTTCTTCGCTCTCCCAGCCGTCACTTCAAAGCACACTCACACTGTATATAGCTTAACAACCGACGTATCATCCATTCCTTTTCACATTAAAAACACCATTTCTTAATGTGCGTTTCATTTTTCTTCTCATTTACCTCTTTCTTTCACACCACACAACTCTTCTAATCGTTCATTTCTCATTTATCAATTTTTTTCTCACACTAATTACTCCTCTTAAGAATTCCATCTAAACATATTAGCGTGTGTGAGAGGTGTTTACACCTCTTATTCCAGACTATACTTTATTACATACATTTAAACACAGGTAACAACATACCCTCATTAAGACCCAAGCGCATCTAGACTTTAAGTCCCTGTTTACATCCACCAAGGATTTAATTTGCACCAGCCACTTCCTACCATCACAACTTTCCTATACTACATTTCTGCATCATCCTCCCTTTGCAGTCGCAGAGCGAGGGTATATCGCTAAATATTTTTAAATCAGAACCACTTGTTTCCGTTTCACCATCCAACATAAACTTCACTTCCAAGGACTGTCCTCACTCACAACCATAGACGCGTAGATGCGTGAGCGTGTATTTCAACCCCTCCTTACACACTCTATCAGCCGGAAGAGTGCCGGATCTACCCAATTCCTCTCAAACTCTCTTCAGATTCGCCACACAAAACCACATCATTCGAATATAATAAGTAGGGTACAATAAACTCTCTTCCATTCTCTATCGTTCTAACACCATTTCCTGCCACCCCCACCTCTAATTCTTTCATAACCACATCCATATATATACAAATTGAATAACCAAGCAGACATAACACATCACTGCCTCACTCCGCTATTAATATCAAGCCAATCACTTTCAACTCCATTTATTCTTACACACGCTTCACTATCTTCATACATACTTTTGATTCCATTCAGAAGCCTACCACCAACACCATAAATCATTAACACCTGCCATATAGCTTCCCTATTAATCCTATCGTACGCCTGTGGCAAATCCATAAATCCTAAATACAATTTATTTTTATTTTTCTCTCATTTTCTCAATCATTTGTTTCAATGTAAAGATTTGATCCACACATCCTCTACCACTTCTCAGCTCACCTTGTTTTTCACCATTCAGTCACTCACTCACTCGATGCATTCTTTCTACCAAAATACCAACATATATCTTTCTTGCAACACGCAATAAACTAATTCCCCTATAATTCCTACAGTTACCCTTATCCCCCTTACCCTTATATAAGGGTACTATTACTGCTCTCCTCCAATCCCTCGGAACTATATACCCTCCATAAACGCTTTGTTACAACTTACAAATTTAATCAATCACCATCTTTTCTCCGTTCTTGATCATTTCACCAGTAATTTTATCTATACTTGCAGATTTACTATTCTTCAACTTTCTCACTCTACCCATTACCTGCTCCTTACTAATGACCTCATCCCCAAAATACCTATTCCTTCTTGCACCAATAAATCCACACACATTCACTATCACCTACATTACTGCCATGTTATGCAGATTTTCGAAGTGTTCCCTCCACACTCTCCTCGCACCATCCCTATTCAATATTTTAAGGAGATTCCCCTTATTCTCATTCTTAACCTTTCGCGATTCCTTCCATAAGAGCTTCCTATTCCCTTGTAAGTCCCCATGCGTCCTCCTCCTCCCAAACTATTCATTTACCTCTTTTTTTCCTCCTGCGTATGCATTTTTAAGTATTCCTTTTTACCTCCTTATATATTTTCAAACATCTTTCTTTTCAGACCTCATCATTGGTTTTTAGTACATTTAACCAGGGCTGCGGAGTCGTAAAATAAATTTTTCGACTCCGACTCCGACTCCTTAAATTTAAATTTGGATTTTCGACTCCGACTCCAACTCCACTTAAACATAAATTTTCGACTCCGACTCCGACTCCAGCAGTCAAATTAGTGCTTACAGAGTTACAGTAAAACATTTTTTTGTTTCAACAATTTTTTTTTCGCTTCCATTTGAGAATAAAAAAATATACCACTTTTCCAATGAATCTAATCTCCAAATGCTATACGGTAAAGTAACGTAAAGACATAAAGATGCAGGCGCAACACATGACAAACAAATACATTTCAGTTTCGGAAACAAATGTATAGCGTAATTATAATGCAAATTATTTTTATTTTTATTATAAAACAGCCATTATAAAATTAACAGTTTAATACTTTCAGTTTCAATAATAATAATAATAATAATAATAATAATACACACACAATAATAATAATAATAATAATAATAACAATAATAATAATAATAATAATAATAATAATAATAATAATAATAATAATAATAATAATAATAATAATAATAATAATAATAATAATAATAATAATAATAATAATAATAATAATAATAATAATAATAATAATAAAAGAATTTCTGACAAAATTATAAGAACTGAATTGTATAATTTAGAATATATATATATATATATATATATATATATATATATATATATATATATATATATATATATATATTATATATATATATATATATATATATATATATATATATATATATATATATATATATATATATATATAGAGAGAGAGAGAGAGAGAGATTGCTTAAAATACACAAAAACTCAGAAAATTCACCTTTGACCTGTAATATCTATGTGCGGAACGGTTACACACGAAATTGCCCAATATCTGAACAGCATTATCCGACCATATCTTAATAACTCTTTCATAGTTAAATCAAATAATGAAACATTATGTAAATTATCAAACTTAAAACTTGAAGTCACTAATATATTCGCCTCACTTGATGTAGAATCTTTGTTCATAAATGTACCGGTTCTTGATACGATTGACATAATAATTAACGAAGTGTATCACTCAAATAACCTACCCCCCACCAGATATATCAGAACAACATATGAGGAACCTTTTATTAATTTGTTGTACTCAAACACCGTTTAAATTTAAAGAAAACATATATCTACAAACTGATGGAGTGTCGATGGGCTCACCACTTGGACCTACATTTGCTGACTTCTATATGTCCATCTGGAAAAACAAAATACTTCGTGAAACAAACAACTTTTACCCCGTATTTTGAATAAGGCATGTTGATCATACTCTCACTATTTAATAACTTTGATCATACATCATGTTCATCAATAGAATTCAAGAGTTGTCATGCTTAAAATTCACATATGAAACTTAGGTTAATAATGCTATCTGTTTTTTAGACATCAAAATCAATGTTAATTCTGACGGCTCATTATCTACAGGCATACATGTCAAACCCACTGATAATGGTCTGTATATGAACTATGGATCCTATTCACCGACTATTTACAAAGAATCTATCGTAAAATTTTAGTTTACAGAGCATACAACCTATAAGCCTGAACTTGGAAAACTTTTTGATGAAATCGGTGGAGGCATCCCAAAATTTAATTAACTGTGATCATCCACAATATTCAGTTGAAAATTTAATTAATAAACCCTTACAAAATTATATAATAAAGAAAGTAAAAATAATCAGAAAAATTCGATAAATTTCTTCTTCAAAACTTCCAATGCTATTTGTCAATAAGGAAGAGAAGTGCCTTCGTAATATTTGAATTCTCACCTCAAAACTAAAGACACCTCAAAAATTAAAGTCAGACTATACCATAAGTCCAAACAACTGTCATCTTCCTTTAGCACAAGAGATGCTTTGCCCGACAACCATCACGTTGTGTACCAATTTAACTGCCCTGAGTTAGACTGTACGTCGACATATATTGGTTACACGAAGAATAGATTGTCGGACAGGGCATATCAACATCTCTACAGTCCCAGCAAAATCTTTGAACATTTCAATACGGCACATGGTCAATCAACTATTAGTAATATTTCTAAACACTTCACAATATTATACGGATCGTGTGAAGTCCAGAAATTTAAAATTGCGGAGGCCTTCTACATCAAAACACGCAACCAGACATTAACATAAAATTTTATGTATTTATCAGTCAGACTTAATATCATTTGATTTACTTATTATATATCAATTTAAAGACTCATTCGCTTACAAGAAATAATCCTCTGAAGATGTCTCAAGTATAGAGACGAAACGCGTCGGGAAATCTATGTAAATATATCTTCTTCTCCTGTATATTATTTTCAAAGATTATTTTAAGGAAATTAAATTATGTACAAAAATAAATATTTAGAACGTTGGAAATAAAATCAAAAACTTTTATAATAATATTATAATAATAATAATAATAATAATAATAATAATAATAATAATAATAATAATAATAATAATAATAATAATAATAATAATAATAATAATAATTTTCGAATCCGACTCCGACTCCGACTCCACTTACACAGGAATCTTCGACTCCGACTCCGACTCCACTTGCACAGAGTTTTCGACTCCGACTCCGGGAAAATTGCACGACTCCACGACTCCGACTCCGACTCCGCAGCCCTGATATATATCACGCTTCGTTTTTACTTTTAGCCGCTTGCATCACCTCTCCATTCCACCACTCACTGTTAACATTCTTACTTCCTACTTTAGCACATCCACACACTTCTTTTGCACTACTAACAACCGCTTCATTCATTTGCCTCCAGATTTATTCAGTTTCAACTTGTTCACATTCAACTGATTTATTTGCTAGCGCTTTTAAATACGTATCCTTATTACCTTGTTCACTTAGCTTCTCACTCTTAATTCTACCCACTTCCTTCCTTATCACCTTCTCTCCACCCAAGCCCCCACTAACATAATTTTACATAAAACAACATATTTTCCGATAATCTCATTCCTAACCCTCTCACTGATTTAACATCCAAGACATACTTCAACATCTCCTTCTTCACCGACACAAAATCAATCATGCTTTTCACCTCTATACCATCTCTGCCTACAACAACTCTTGTATACTTATGAATACTCTTCTGTTTAAAGAATGTATTATTTACACACACACCTCTCTTCTCACAGAAATCAATCATCTTCCTACCATTCTCATTTTCTCCCGACACCCCAAAGCCACCTGTTATACCATCCCTTTTTTTATCACCTTTAAAACCTTTTAGGTCACCTAACACAATCAATCTGATGCTACTACTCACCCCATCCAAAACATTATTCAGATTATCCCAGAAAATCTCACTCTCTTCAACATTACCATCAGATGGACTATATACCACAACCACACATACCTAGACCTTTTCAAACTTAAATTTAACCATTAGAATTTCAGTACTCACACAAACACGCCACTCATCAGAATTGCAACTCCTCCTCTCCTCCTCTCATTCCTTTCCGCACCAGCACATGCACATTTCACACCACACCGCTCATTTTCACAGTTTCCTTTCATCTTTGTTTCAGTCACAGCGAGCAGGTCAAATTTACCCTTTCTAAATACATCCGTCACCTCTCTCCTCTTCTCCTCGCCATTTATTCCTCTGACATTCCATGTACCCATACGATTCATATATTTTCGCCGAAATATAGAAGGTTACTTACGGTGATCACGACTTTCTCCGATGCATGCATTAGCATTCCTGGCAAAAGAGAAGTGACAGTGGGCAGCCAACCCAGCTACCACCGTCCATTTAGTCTCCTTCTACGACACGCAGAACACACCCTGTGGGTAATTCTTTCTCCCGCACACATAGGGATACAAGGAATAGGGATGTCTGTAAGATGTTGTCTAGAAGAGGAGTGTGGATATAAGTATGTGTATATGATATGTGGAAATAAGGTGGTGTCTGTAATATATATATATATATATATATATATATATATATATATATATATATATATATATATATATATATATATATATATATATATATATATATATATATATATATATATATATATATATATATATATATATATATTCCACCAGATATGTCTGAAATTTTATTTAAAAAATAAAAAATAAAGTTGTTTCAATAAAAAGTTTAAACTAGTTGAAAAGTTCTTCCTCTTCCTGTGAAAATAGGGAGGGAAATAAAAATTTTGCTTTTAACGAATAAGTTCTAAAGTTTGTGTTAATATTTTAAAAGAATAGAAAATGGCCTAATATCTATCCCCTATTTATCCCTAAATAGAAATGAGTGTATAGTTCTCATCGACGCAATTTAAGCCATCTGTTTCAATCATTTTGTAAAAACTTCAAATGCTCATAAATAATAATGCTCAAGAGGGATTTCCCAATTTGAATAAATTTGTTTTCTACTAAGAGAACTGAAAAAAGATAAAAAATTTTATAACGTGAATATATTAATTGTTTCTTTTGAAAACTGCACTGTCTTCAATGCTAATTCTTCTCACCAAGCTTTTATTCCAAAACCAACTTTTCTCAAAAAAAGTTATTTTTTAAAAATCCCACAATGGAAATATTCTAAGCTGCGATTCTCTTCAGTATATATATATATATATATATATATATATATATATATATATATATATATATATATATATATATATATATATATATATATATATATATATATATATTTATTATATTATATATATATATATATATACATGAAAGAATTGTTTGTTTATGATAAACAAATTATTTTGGTTAAGAGCTTATTGACAAAAAATTGGTTATGTTAATGAAAATATTTTGTTATTGATAATAAACACCGAATTTTAACCAAATAATATTAGCTGCTCTAACTAATCGACTTTTGTTAGACAAATTAGTAACTGGAAATAAATGCTGGTTGTTTTCGTAACCAAATTTATAGATGTTCTGTAACCAAATTGAATTATTTTAATGGTAACGAAACTTATTCATAATGATAAATAAATTTTTGTCGCTATATATATATATATATATATATATATATATATATATATATATATATATATATATATATATATATATATATATATATATATATATATATATATATATATATATGTCAGCCTCCACAAAAGCACCAATCTATATCTTAAAAACTACTATATCTACAAAAAAAAAAAAATACATTGGTGGAATCAGCATCGAATTCTAGTTAGGAAAACATTAATTTTTTTTTTTTTCCAAGATGGGTAGGTCGGATTTTAAATTTTTTTTCGCAGATAGCCTCTATAGATGCCATAAAAAATGAAAAAAAATTCAAAGCCACTTGGGGATATTTACGGGGGGCTCCACCCCCGTACACCCCCGAGCCCGTGAGTGGTTGGTTGAAAACAAAAAGTAATATAAAAGTAAAAAACATGCAAACCCACAGGGTATATTTACGGGGGGTGGAGTCCCCCGTACCCCCTGAGCCCGTGAGTGGTTGGTTAAAAACAAAAGTAATAAAATTTTTACGCCTACATCATTAATTTATGTATCATAGAGGCTATCTTCGAAAAAAAAATTAAAAATCTGACCTACTGTTCTTGAAAAAATAAATAAAAACAAAGGTGTGTTTTTCCTAACTAGAATTCGATGCTGATTCCACTAATGTTTTTTTTTTTTTTTTGTAGCTATCGTAGTTTCAAGATATGGATTGGTGCTTTTGTGGAGGCTGGCTATATATATATATAGCATATATATATATATATATATATATATATATATATATATATATATATATATATATATATATATATATATATATATATATATATATATATATATATATATATATATATATATATATATATATATAGGGTGTATATATATATATCTTTTTTTATTTATAAAAAGAAAGGGAGGTCGGATTTGAACAATTTCTTCACAGGGGGCTTCTATGATACCTAAATAGATGTTTTTTCGTATGAAGATTTTTTTTTCAAGAATGGGATGTCGGGTTTTAATTTTTTTTTTTCGCAGATACCTTTATAGATGACATAAAAAGTAAAAAAAAAAAAACTCAATTTCCCGTCTTAAACATGTTATTATGTACCATATAGTAACCCTGTGAAATTATATAAAGAATAAGTTATTGGTTTTAAAAATGCTAAATATTAAAAAACTTAATTATGTTACTCTGATGGCGGACGAAATCGAACGTTCGGAAGGGAACACTTTCATAACACCGAAAAATCCTCTTTTCTTGGTTGATTATTTTTTTTTTTTATATATATGCATTTATATTTTTTAGAATCAATGTTTTACCATTGGAGACTTTTCTTGATTTTTTTCTTAACTATTTTTCTAACTATAATCACAATAAAATTTTATGACGTAATGTTATGTTGGCAACCCTTGGCAAGTTGGCATTACTGAATAACAAATTTTCCTGGTTCCTGAGTCTTGATGTAGAATGTCATAGTGTCATAGTCGATTACCGAAATTCGTATTTTTTTTTTAACGTTAATGTTATTGTAGTGCCTACTTTTAAAGAATGGAAGAATTTTTAAGGAAATTTAATCTTGAAGAGATACTAACATTATTGAAAGGTAATCATTGTTTCCTAATTTTACAATGTAAATGCTAATATTGATTTTAGCTTTAAGCTACCTTTAGGTAGGCTACCGTAAATATAGAAATAATGCTTAAAACTGTTTAGTATTATGTTCAACTAATATATATATATATATATATATATATATTATACATATATATAAGAAAGAAGAAGATAGCAGCATATATATATTATGTTGGCGTATATATATATATATATATATATATAGTTATATTATATATATATATATATATATATATATATATATATTAGTATATATATATTACTTTATATACCTTATGATCTAAAGTAAATTTTTCATATTAATTTATATTAATTGAAAGTAAATATTCTAAGAAATGTAAAAATTTAAGGGAAAAAATGTTTTAATAATAAGTTAGTTTTTTATATGGAAAATCAGGCAAAGATAATGTTAAAAAAAGCAGATATCAAAAATCTGACAATGTCCTTCATGACCTTGAGGCGTGACGTAATACCATGTAATGCAAACAGATTCACAATATAAATATATTATATATATATATATATATGTTATGCTATTATTATTATTATAAGGTTATAGCATAGCAGTATATATAAAGAGAAAGCATATATAATACAGTATGAGCAGTACATACCAAAGGCCAGTCACGGACGTTTCTTCATACCCTGCAGGGTGGGTGAATCCGCACACTCAAACACCAAAGAGCGGGGTTCCGGAGCACCCTCCTCTCGAGGGTGTTGAGTCCCCACCCGTCGTCTCACCGAAATGTCGAGAGAGTCTAACTCTTTCCATCTTTAAGCTTACCCTGGGCAGCCCTTTAACTAAAGGAATACCCAAGGGTAAACCGCAAAGATGGAGTTATCAACTCGCGGCCTTCCGAGACGAGATAGGCAGATCATTCTCCGGGAGGCCCCAACCCGCCCTTGGTATTTGGGTGTCGCTGGTTCCTCCACCCCTCTCTACGGGTAAGGGAAAAACGCCCCTATGTTCCTTATTTGTTTGAGCCCCTACTTTGGCTGTAATACCTCAGTATATATACATATGATATGAGTTATATATATGAGAGAGGTGGAGATATATATATTATATATGAGAAAGAGAAAGTATATATATATATATATATATATGGTATATATATTTATATTTGTGAAATCTCAAAATATTTTTAAGTTGTACACGTCACGCCTAATACGTCATTTAATAAAAAAAAAATTCTCAAGTTGCAAATTCCTATGATCTAGCTCTTTTTATATTATAATGATTTATCATATAAAACGTTAACTTAGTATTAAAACACATCTTCCCTTAAATTTTTACATTTCTTATAATATTTACTTTCAATTAATATAAATTAATATGAAAAATTTACTTTAGTTCATAAGGTATATAAAGTAACTATGTCCATATATAGCAGCAGCATGAGTGAAAGAGTATATATATATATATATAGATATATACATATATACATATATATATATATATATATATATATATTATATATATATATTATAAGTTATATATATATATATTATGGTAATTGTTTAGATAAAGGGCCTATTCTCCGATTTCAAAATTTTTGCACAATACTCTGCATATGTATTAAAAGTAAAGATAAACTTAAATTTAAGTGTAAAAAACGCCTTTAACCAGATTTAGCAACTTTTTACCATTTCTATATTAAATGTTAAAATTGGTAATTATTTAGATAAAGGGCTTCACCTCCGATTTTCAAAATTTTTGCACAGTATACTGCAAATGTATTAAAATTAAATATAAAATCAAAATTAAGTCTGTAAAACATCTACAAATTTTTTTTGGTGTCACAAATATCTACATTTTACACCCAAAATCTAGGTTTTATTAGTTTTTAACTTTTTTTTTTTTTTTCATATTATGATATATGAGAGTATATATATATATATAT
>JABUQX010130899.1:5000-12500 GCA_015478945.1 Trachelipus rathkii | reverse complement strand
TTCTTAAATAAGGGGCCCAAACTTGTGCACAATACTCTAATACTGGCCTAACATAGCTATTGTATAGCTTACTTATAACTTCCTTACTCTTGTAAACAACATTACGATTTATTATACCTAGTATCTTATTTGCCTTATTTCTTGCTTCCAAACATTGGTTAGCCACTTTGAGATTACTGCTTATAATCACACCCAAATCCTTTTCTTGGTCTACAGACTCGAGCCAATCACCATTCATGTCATAGCTAAATCCTTTATTCGAGTAACCTAAGTGAAGAACCTTACACTTTTTACTATTAAAATTCATTTGCCACTTATCCGCCCAACCAAGAAGTTTATCAAGATCATTTTGAATCTTTATGCATCCATCATTATTTCCAATTGAAGTTGCTACTTTGGTATCATCTGCAAACTTAGAAACCTTACATTTTAGACCCTGATCTAAATCATTTATATAAATGAGGAACAGTAGTGGTCCCAGTACAGAACCTTGTGGGACACCACTCTTCACCACTTCCCATGATGACTTATTGCCATTTAGCATTACACACTGCCTTCTATTACACAACCACTCTTTAATCCAACCCTGTACCACTCCACCTATTCCACATTGCAATAACTTTTGAATCAGCCTTTTGTGGGGAACTTTATCAAAGGCTTTGCTAAAGTCAAGATAAATAATATCAACTGGTTCTCCTTTGTCAATGCAGTCAGTAACATAATCCATAAATTCTAAAAGGTTTGTTTGACATGATCTCCCCATTCTAAAACCATGCTGAGAATCATACAGTAATTTGTTATCATCCAAATGTTTCTCTATATAACTTTTCAGTAACTTTTCCAAAATTTTTACGACCAGAGATGTTAAGCTAACTGGCCTATAATTTCCCAAATCTCCCTTACTACCTTTCTTATAAATAGGCACAACATATGCAGTTTTCCAGTCATCTGGTACCTAACCTAAATGTTAAGGAACGTTTAAAAATCAAAAACAATGCCTTTGCAATACTGGTGCTACCCTCTTTCAGAATTCTACCATATATACCATCAGGGCCTGCAGCTTTACTTGGATCAATATGGTCTAGTAACGATTTAATTTCTTTTACATCAAATTCAAATTCTGTTAGTCTATTTATTACATGTAAACGAGAACCACTAGTTTCCAAACCACCAGCGATTAAAACAAAAAAAGTTGTGTGTACAAATGTACATTTATCTGATATATGTGTGCTTGCGTCTGATTTAAATTCTATAAAAATATGTCAAGAGTATGATAAAATTAACACAGATATTAAATAATAATAAAAAAAATAATCTAAAAAAAAGACTACTTGAATATCACTTATATGGCTTCACTGAAGTGAAAAATTTTATATTTATAATAATGTTAAATCTCACTTCCCTTAAATTTGGGATTTTTAAGTTCAAGTAGCGTTTTATAAAATAGTGGCTCTATAAAGCTTACAAGATCCTATATATATATATATATATATATATATATATATATATATATTTTATAGTTATTTTATATATATATATATATATATATATATATATATATATATATATATATATATATATATATATATATATATATATATATATATATATATATATATATATATATATATATATATATATATATATATTATGGTAATTGTTTAGATAAAGGGCCTATCCTCCGATTTCAAAATTTTTGCACAATACTCTGCAAATGTATTAAAATTAAAGATAAACTTAAATTTAAGTGTAAAAAATGCCTTTAACCAGATTTAGCAACTTTTTACCCTTTATATATTAAATGTTAAAATTGGTAATTATTTAGATAAAGGGCTTCACCTCCGATTTTCAAAATTTTTGCACAGTATACTGCAAATGTATTAAAATTAAATATAAAATCAAAATTAAGTCCTAACCTATTAAAACTAACCTAGCCTTACTAAACCTAATCTGACCAAATAAACTGAAAATAAATTTAACCTAACTAAAAAAAATTAACAAAAAAAAAACAACAATCACAGTAAATAAATAAAAACAGTTAAAAAAAACAACAACAATCACCTTATTAAACAAATCTTTAAACACTTAAAACCAAAATAAAAAAATGCGATAAAACTAAACCAATAAATTATTAAGGTCAATCAATAAATATTAGGGGAATTGCTTAAGGTTTTAGTGTATTTTCAGATGATTTGAAAAACTGTCTGTCATTTAGACCTGTGCCTATAAATTTATATGAAATTTTGTTGAATTTGGATTCTTGGTTGCTGTGTGTTAAGAAAGAAAATGTTTTAACTTTATACCTATTAAAAAGGTTATAAATATTTTTTGTCATTTGTGTGTATGTGTATCTTGAAATGAAAGAAGTAAATACATATAAATGCATAGGTTAATATTATAAAAATGCCATTATAAGAAAATGTTCATACTTTATATTTATATATATAATATCAACATTTTCAACTTATGTGTATTATAAACTTTTACTACAATATACATTATTAATGAAAAAAATTATCTTTGAACTATAATGATATGGTCCATTTCATATTGATTCAGAAGATGAAAGCTAGTGGAAGAAGGTGCATGATTTCTGGAATTTTACCTAGGTTAGGTGCAGGTCAGGAATGGGGGAGTAGAGCTTTAGGTGTAAATGAAAGGGTTAGGAAATTATGTTTTTCAGAAAATATTAGGTTTTTGGATTTGTGGAGAGAATTTCTGGATAAAGATCTTTTTGCAGCAGATGGAGTTCACTTGAGTCATAAAGGTGTTGGGCTTTTCAGTACCAGTTTGGAGACTTGTTTATCAAAAAACTAGGTAAAGTTGGGGGTGATGGGCTAAATCTCGATCCGAATAATAGCAATGGTAACTGTAATAGTGGTGAGATAAATAAAACTAGTGTTGTTACAGGTTCAAAAAATGATGATAGCAATAAAAATGGCAGCATTTCGAATATCAAATGCTTTTACACAAATGCTCATAGCCTTAGAAATAAAAAAGATGAGCTGATTAGTTATACCATAAATGAGAATCTAGACATTATTTGCATAACTGAAGCATGGGTTAATGAAGAATTATATGGAGACTCCTTTCAGGAATATGAAATAGATGGATATTCACTTTATTTATACCAGCGTAGAGGAAAGAAGGGTGGTGGTGTGGCGCTTTATGTTAAAAGCAATATTCAATCTGTATTAATGACTGACTTTAAAACTAATCATGATATTGAATCAGTGTGGGTAGATATCCTTATGTTTAATAAATCATATAGAATAGGGGCATTTTATAGACCTCCTGGCCAGAGTCAAGAATTAGACGCGGAAATGGTGAAAGAAATTGAGACAGCATGCCACAGTAAAGAAAAAGGTATAGTCATAATGGGTGATTTTAATTTTCCTGGCATTCAATGGGATTCCTTGTCTAATATGGACCATAGTAGTTCTGTATTTATAAATTGTATACTAGATAACTTTTTGAGCCAGATGGTCCATGAACCCACAAGACATGATGCACTATTAGACTTAATATTAACTAACGATGAAAGTATGGTGGATGAGGTTAGAGTTGAGGAGAATTTAGGACTTAGTGACCATAATATAATTAGATTTAATATGAATGTGATATCTGGGCCCAAATTGCAAGTTAATAAAGAAAAGATCATAGATTTCTGAAATGGCGATTTTATCAAATTTCGAGACATGCTTAATATAACTGACTGGGATAAAGAGTTTAAAGACCAAAACTGTTTTATCATGTGGGAACATTTTAAGCAAATTTTAATGAATATTCAGTCAGTATGTTTTAAAGATAAACCCATTAGGGTGGCAAAGAGAAAACCTGTTTGGTGGAATAGAGAGATAAGAGAGAAAATTAATGAAAAGCGTAGATGTTTTAAAATATTCAAGGGTAGTAATAGGGAAGATGATTTAGAAAATTATAGGAAAAATAGAAATGAACTTAACCAGTCAATAAGAAAGGCAAGAGAGAGGCAGAAATTAATTTAGCAAGGAATAGTAATAAGGACCTGAAGAAGTTTTTTAGTTTTTATAAATTTAAAAGTAAGAATAGGACAATTGGTCCAATTAAAATTGATGAAAATTTAGTGAGTTCAGATAAGGAGTTGGTCAACATTTTCAATGTTTATTTTGCTTTAGTGTTTACTGAGGAAAGATTAGATAATAGTTTGGAGACTAATAGTTCTTGTATGCATGCAACAAATAGACTTA
This sequence comes from Trachelipus rathkii, assembly GCA_015478945.1. Taxonomy (NCBI): domain Eukaryota; kingdom Metazoa; phylum Arthropoda; class Malacostraca; order Isopoda; family Trachelipodidae; genus Trachelipus; species Trachelipus rathkii. The sequence continues at coordinate 8,274 of JABUQX010130899.1, read as the reverse complement.
CAGAATTTGAATTTGATGTAAAAGATATTAAACGTTTACTAGACCATATTGATCCAAGTAAAGCTGCAGGCCCTGATGGTATATATGGTAGAATTCTAAAGGAGGGTAGTACCAGCATTGCAAAGGCACTGTATTTGATTTTTAAGCGATCTATAACATTTGGTGAGGTACCAGATGACTGGAAAACAGCATATGTTGTGCCTATTTATAAGAAAGGTAGTAAGGAAGATTTGGGAAATTATAGGCCAGTTAGCTTAACATCTCTGGTTGTAAAGGTTCTGGAAAAGTTGCTGAAAGGTCATATAGAGAAATATTTAGAAGATAACAAGGTATTGTATGACTCCCAGCACGGTTTCAGAAAGGGTAGGTCATGTCAGACAAACCTTTTAGAATTTATGGAATACATTACTGACTGTATTGACAGAGGAGAGCCAGTTGATATTATATATTTAGACTTTAGCAAAGCTTTTGATAAGGTTCCCCACATAAGGCTGATGAAGAAGTTATTGCAATGTGGTATAGGTGGAGTGGTACATGGTTGGATTAAAGAGTGGTTGTGGAATAGAAAACAGTGTGTACAACTTAATGGTAATAAATCATCATGGAAAATAGTGAAGACTGGTGTCCCACAGGGATCAGTGCTGGGGCCAATATTGTTCCTCATATATATAAATGATTTAGATCAGGGACTTAAATGCAAGGTTTCTAAGTTTGCAGATGATACCAAAGTGGCCACCACAGTAAGAATAATGAAGGATGTATAAAGATTCAAAATGATCTTGATAAACTTCTTGGGTGGGCAGATAAGTGGCAAATGAATTTTAATAGTAAAGTGTAAGGTTCTTCACCTAGGTTGCTCATAAAAGTGTTAACTATGATATGAATGGGGATTGGCTTCTTGAGTCTGTGGACCAAGAAAAAGATTTAGGTGATTATAAGCAGTAATTTGAAAGTAGCTAATCAGTGTTTGGAAGCAAGGAATAAAGCTAATAAGATGCTAAGCATAAATGGCATTGTTGTTTGCAAGAGCAAGGGAAGTTTTTTGGTAAACTGTATAATAGCTGTTAGGCCAGTATTAGAGCATTGTGCAAGTTTGAGCCCCTTATTTAAAGAAAGACTTAGATATGCTAGAGAGAGTGCAGCGTAGAGCAACTAGGATGATTTCTGGGTTTGAGGGTAAGAGCTATGAGGAGAGGCTGAGTGAGTTAGGAATGTTTTCCGTAGAAAGGCGATTTCTCAGACATGATACAAGTCTACAAAATATTTACATCTATTGATAATACAGAGGCCAATAAATTCTTCATAGTAGAGCACGGACGGAAGACCAGGGGGCATAATAAGAAAATTAAGAAGAAAGCATGCCATCTTGATATAAGAAAGAATTCTTTTAGTAATAGGGTAGTTAAATTTTGGAATGGTTTGCCACAAGAGGTTGTTGAGTGTAATTCGATTGCAACATTTAAGAAAGGGTTGGATAGGTATATGGATGGGTTGGGTATCATATAGTATATCTAGACGAGGCCAAATTGGCGGGCTTTTAATTACAGTAGTTATTAATATTAGATTGCATGTGTGACCATAACTTAATTGTTAAGGCATGTGGATGGTTTGGGTATCATATATCATTTTTTTTTTCTTCTTTTTTGACTAAGCCAAATTGGTGGATTTTTAGTTACAATAATTTGACAAGCCCTAGGGTGCTTTGTGGATTTGCATGAGCATGATTGTTAGTGAGTTGACTGGGACTGTCTCGATAGGCCCTTGTGGCTTCTTACTGTCTCTATATTTCTAATGTTCTAATGTTCTAATATGTTGACATTTTAGATATAGCCTAATATAAAGATCCATTTTCCAAAAAAAAAAATCAAATCAAATTTTTAAAATTAAACATTAATATTGCATATATGGCTAAATTAATTTTGAATGGAACTTTCATATTATTTTATCAAAGAAATAAGTTGACTTTCTGGTTACTCCCCTGATAATTTATATTGTTCTGGTGTTAAACAAAGCTTTAGCAATCATTTATTTCATTTTTATATATGAGTTTTTAATTAGGCATTATTATTAATTTACAAATTTATAATATATATATATATATATATATATATCTATATAGTATATATATATAGTATATATATGAGTATATATATATATATATATATATATATATATATATATATATATATATATATATATATATATATATATATATATATATATATATATATATATATATCAATATCCTATGATGAGGCTTTAAATAAAATTGCACAAAGAAGTCAAATGGATATACATGTTAGGTTTGAAGACTTAACTACTGGTCTAATAACCACTCGTTATCTTACTTCTCAGTTCCTTACCGACACTCGAGCTGAGAATCTTTAGGAAAATCTCAAGCAGGGGCTTGGGTCAGCTGTTGACCTCATTAAAGTGACAAGTATTTCAATGGATGGACCTAATGTCAACTTGAAAATGTTGTCTTTGTTGAAAGCAGAATTAAATACCTGTCCCGAAGCTCCAAGATTGATTGAATTTGGAAGTTGCTCTTTGCATATTGTCCATGGAGCTCTCAAAACTGGTCATAAAGCTACAAATTGTGATTTATTAGAATATTTAAGGGCTTCTTATTATTTATTTAACGATTTTCCAACTAGAAAGGGAACATTCATGAAAATAACAGGCTCTGAAGAGTTTCCTGCTAAATTTTGTTTGACAAGATGGGTTGAAAATGTAAATGCCACAACAACAGCCATTCCATTGCTTCCAAGACTTCGAAAGTACGTGGAAGAAGTTGGAGAATTGAAAAATTCAAAAGTGTTTGGAAAGGTGAAATCATATTTAAAGGATCCATTATTACATGCAAAGTTGGGGTTTTTCCAAGCAGTAGCTCGTCAGTTGGAAGGATTTCTATTGAAGTTTCAGCGTGAAGACCCATTGACACCCTTCTTGTATGATGATCTCCGTCACTTAGTTAAAACTTTAATGAAAAGAATTCTAAAACCGGACATTTATTGTTCAGACGTCAAAGTTTTAATGAAAATTAACTTTAAAGATAAAAAAAAATTCATAAATGCAGAAAATATGGACCTGTATCAAACAGCAAAAGAGGGAATTAGGAATGCACCTCGTAGGCTGCAAACTCCAGAAATTTTAAAATTTAGAGAAGATTGTATGTTATTCTTGCAAATACTTATCCAGAAGTTAGTAGAAAGAAGTCCTCTTACATATTCCATCACAAAGACATTAAGTTGTTTGTCACCGAAGATAATGC
>JABUQX010130898.1:10000-26859 GCA_015478945.1 Trachelipus rathkii | reverse complement strand
AGATAAATTAAAATTACACTAATCATTAAAAATAACAATTTAAGATTATACAACAGAAATGGGCTTCTAGGTGACGTTTTCGTCCTTTGAGTCCATGGAGTTTATACCTTGTTTCATATTGAATTTAATATCTAAGCAAAAGAATCATTAATTATAATAGTTTATATTAAATAGGCCTAATAAAATTTTAATCCTAAGCTAGTCTACTTTTCTAATAATATAATAATAGTAATAGTGGCTAACTAAGGGTAATATTTATATTAATAATAGCGAAATCAATAATAAAAGTAAAACTAAAATTAATAATTTATAAAAATAATAATAATAATAATAATAATAATAATAATAATAATAATAATAATAATAATAATAATAATAATAATAATAATAATAATAATAATAATAATAATAATAATAATAATAATAATAAAATAATAATAATAATAATAATAATAATAATATTAACAATAACAATATTGATAATAACTATGTATTTCAACAAGAGTATTAATAATAATAATATTGCAATATTGGTATTCATAACATTAACTCATCATGAACAATATCGTTTTTAATAATGAGAGAAACTATAATAGCAACATTAATAAGTTATAGGTAATTATCACCATTTGTTGTTGAAACCAAATTTAAGGAAGGTAGAAATGTGCGCGTTAGTATTTTGACAATAAGAAGTTTTTGATGTTTTTACGAAAGGACTCCTGAATATTTTTAGGGAGATTATTCCATTCATCTATGCCATTATAGGAGATGGCCTTTCAAGATTTTGTTAGGATGACTTTTGCTGTGTTTAGGGTGTGGGAATTTGTGCTACGGAGATTGTTTTTCCTCACAGTTTGGTTCTGCATAATCATTATGTTAGACAAAAGTTCATTTGCAGTTCCATTTATGACTTTAAATATGTGACTACTTACTGTAATTGTGTAGATATCATGGACAAATTTTTTGAATAGTGAAGTTGTGTGCTCACAGTAGTTTCGAGATCCTGATATTACATGAATTATTTCTTTTTGCATAATAATTAGAGGTTGCAGCAAGTATTCACTTGCACAGCCCCATATTGACAGACAGTAGAGTAGGTGGGGATAAACAAGACTATAGTAAAGGCTTTTTAAAATAGATCTTTAAAAGTTTCTTATCTTAAGGAACGCATAGTTTGCATAGGATAGTTTGCTAAGAAGATTATTTATGCGTTCTTTGAAAGAGAGCTTGTCATCAAAGATACTGTAACACCTAATAACTTGGCAGAGGATGATCAGCTTATAATTAAACATTTTGTTCTTACATTTAGTTGAACTTTGATTTCTTTTGATTTGTAATTACTAGGTGGTTTGTTTTTTGTAGTAGGAGAGTCATTTGTTTCACCATAATATGTTCTTTCACCAGATTACTGTAATTGTGATCATATCACGTCTGATATTAATATTGAAGTGTCGTCAGCATATTGAGAGTGTATTGAATTGTGACAATTTTGAAAGTCATTTGCATATATATATATTAAAGAATAGCGGCCCCAAAATAGAACCCTGAGGAACAATAATAATAATAATAATAATAATAATAATAATAATAATAATAATAATAATAATAATAATAATAATAATAATAATAATAATAAAGTATTAACTGGAATTCCACGAATTATATTATTTTCAAAAATCAATACCTATCTTCACAAAGGTCAACAGACATATATATATATATATATATATATATAAGGTATATATATATATATATATAAAGAGTAAATATATATATATATATATATATATATATATATATATATATATATATATATATATATATATATATATATATATATATATATATATATATATATATATACATATATATATATATCGTGTATATTATATATATATATATATATATATATATATATATATATATATATATATATATATATATATATATATATATATATATATATATATATATATATATATATATATATATATACCGTGTATATATATATATATATAGTATATATATATATATATATATATATATATATATATATATATATATATATATATATATATATATATATATATATATATATATATATATATATAGACCTGTTATGTTTTACGACCGTCAGTTTGATTTTTTTGTTTTTTTTATATATATTTAGTATATGATCCTAACAGTCAATTTATGGGGTGACGGACATGATTCAAAATATATAGGACCAAATACGTTTTACGACTCCGTCAGTTTTAATTTTTTTTTTTTTTAACTAAAGGATACCCAAGGGTAAAACCGCAAAGATGGCAGGAGTCGGGCTCTCGGCCCTCCGGGGAACGACAGGGTAGGACTATTCCCCCCTCCGGGAGGGTCTCCGGAACCCCTGCTCTTTGGTATTTGGGTGTCGGGGTTCCCCTCCCCTACGGGGTATGAAAACGTCCCCCCTCTGTCCCCTGTCGGCTCGACCCCTAATTCTTTTTTTTTTTTTTTTTAATTTTTTTATTATTTTACATTTTTGTAATGTTTTTACACGCTGATTCCAACATGTAATTGTTTTTTTGTAAAATGTACTTTTCGGAGACATATCATTTTTATGAAATTTTTTTTTTTTTTTTTGCTTTTTACATTTTTGCAATGTTTTATACGCTGATTTCAAACATGTAATTGGTTTTTCTAGTGTCGTACTTTGAGATATTTCATCTTTAAAATTTTAATTTAAATAATTTAAATAATTATTTAAAAATATTTCGAACTTTTGAATCATGTCCATCACCACTGAAATTCATTGTTATTTATATTAGCAATATGTTAAAAACAAAAATCAGTAACTGATTTGAGTCTTAAACATAACAGGGCCTATATATATATATATATATATATAGTATAGTATAGTAGTATATATATATATATATATCTATCTATATATATATATATATATATATATATATATATATATATATATATATATATATATATATATATAGGGAGAGAGAGAGAGAGAGAGAGAGAGAGAGAGAGAGAGAGAGAGAGAGAGAGAGAGAGAGAGAGAGAGAGAGAGAGAGAGAGAGAGAGAGAGAGAGAGAGAGAGAGAGAGAGAGATTTAAAAATACTAAAACAACATAACTTAATATTAAAAAAAACAATTTTATTACAAAATTACTGTTTAAATATGTTATTTCATATCTGATTTGTTAAATTCATCGCTACAGTATATAAAATATTTAAAACATTAAACAGAAATTTATTATTTATTTTAGATTATATTGGTATCTGAGACAACAAAACATAAAATTGGTCATAACCTTTCAGAAAGCAACATACATGTAACTAAAAAACTAGAACAGCTACATGAAAATAAATAACATTTTTTGTAATCAGATCGAGACATTTTTATAGATGAAATTAAAAACAAATAAAAATAATACTTTTAAAAATTTAATATTTTAAAATGTTGCAATCTGTAAATGATAATTATCGTTTTTGAGGATGTACGAAGGGAGCGCCAGAGTTACCAAAAGTTGAATTTTTTTTTTAACTAAACGATACCCCAGGGTAAACCACAAAGATGGAACGAGCCGGGGTTTCTCGGCCTACCGGACGTCGGGGACTTCGTCCCCTCTGTCCCACCGTCGGTCCTCTCGAACCCCTAAAAATTATAAAAAATTAACATTTTCTCCAGAGCATGATAAAAAAACAATTTTTGGCAACTCTTGCGCTCCTTCTACAGCAGAAACGGAAGCTTACTCAGAGCGTACGCTGCCAAGCCTTAGATGATACTAATATTTAAGGTGTTATTAATAAATATTAGAATAAAATAATTTTTTTTAAGTTTCACACATGTAATTGCTCGCTGAATTCAAAAATGTTATTTATTTTCCTGTAGCTGTTTGTTACATGCATGTTGCTTTCTGAAGTCTGGCCCATAAAATTAAAAATTAAAAAAAAATATAAATAATTAAATGAAAAATATTACACAATTCTTTTCACAATTATTGTTATAAAATTAGCAAAGTTGCTTAATTATGGAGTAAAAAAAAGTGTTAAAGAAAACAGCGCAATAAACACTCTCTAGGAAGGAACGCCCTCCCCCCCCCACCAAAAAAAATGAATAAATAAATAAAAAATAAAAAATGAAAAATGTTTTTTTTCGTATTTGGCAAAACTTTTTAAATCTGCCCCCAAATATTTACTCAAATTTCAACTACTGATTTCAATCGTTCTCTGCGTCCATGCAAACTCTTCGAATTTGAATACAAATTAATAGACCTACGCAATATAATGTGATAGATTGAACTGCTTGGTCGTCTATTATGCCAATAATATCACATTTAATGAAAATACCCATCATATGAATTTTTAGGAGTTTAGCCCCTCCAAAAACCTGGCACTAAGAATTCGATCCTGAGAGTCAGGGTTCGTGCAGGCTCCAATATACAGATTGTTTCTGTCTTTATAGAAATGGTGCAGGTTCTCCTGGAGAGTTGAGATTTATACCATGTGTAGAGAATGGGTGATCCATCATGACGGCTCATCACTGTTCAGTCATCTTGATCACAACTACTTTTTTGAAAAATGGTTTGATAACCTGTAAATTGATTGGGGGAGCCATACATAAAATGTCAGTAGAAATGCAACTAATGCAATAACACAAATCAACAAACAGAAACAGCTTTGATTTTTATCATGTCATGCAAATAGGCAGAATAGTTAACGAAAAGGAAATGCGTGTTAGATTCGACCTATCTCAAATATAATTTCAATTTATCAAAAATATAATCTCGCCAAACACCAAAAATCTTATCACGAAAAAACTATTCAGCAAAACATTTTTGAAAAATTCATGACGAAGGAGATAAGTTTTATCCTTATAAACTAATAGCTTAGAACGAGATAATTTAAGTTTATGCATTTACCGTACATAAAATATATTCAATGCAAAGCTTAAAAGAAAACAAAAGGGGTTCTAAGTCCATCTTACAAAATTCGCACCACCTTAATGAACATGACCAAAATCATGCATTAAAGCCCACGTGCCTATTAACATATGTTATTGCCCTCATATTCACAACTTCTCGTCTGGTCTTTCATACATCGTCTGGAATTTCCACACTAAAAGAGTGCAAATACAACAAAGCTGTAAAAGGAAAAACACTTTGCATACAATATCCTATTTACATGTTTATTTTTTTTACTTTGTCGGTAAACTTCAAAACCGGAATTGAATTCAGGGAAACATTTTTAATGCACATCTTTTCATCCCTTAATTTGTCCTTTTTCCTTTAAAATATATATATATATATATATATATATATATATATATATATATATATATATATATATATATATATATATATATATATATATATATATATATATATATATATATATATATATATATAAATATACATACATATGTACCAATATACATATATATATATATATATATATATATATATATATATATATATATATATAGATATATAGCATATATGTATATATTTATATAAATATATATATATATATATATATATATATATATATATATATATATATATAATATAATAATAATATAATATAACAATATTCTCGATCGCTATAATATATATATATATATATATATATATATATATATATATATATATATATATATATATATATATAGTGGCGGCTCGTGTAAACTTGGCGTGGTGGCTTTGCTTTTATATATATATATATATATATATATATATATATATATATATATATATATAACTATATATATATATATATATATATATATATATATATATATATAATATATATATATATATATATATATATATATATATATATATATATATATATATATACCAACCTCTAGAAGAGCCACAATCCATATCTCCAAAACTACAATAGCGCTACAGGAAAAAGAATATTGTTGAAATCTGCTGCTTAGAGTACACTGCGGAAAATGTTAAAAAAAAAAAAAAAAAAAAAAAAAAAAAAAAAAAAAATAGCTACAGGGAAGAAATACATTTTTGGAATCCTTGCAAAATTTTAGTTAGGAAAATGTAAAAAAAAAAAAATTTAAACAAAATTTGCTCTATTTTTTTTTTTTTTTTGGAAACTCGAGCCGGCATGCGCATGAATATATATATATATATATATATATATATATATATATAACAACTATATATATATATATATATATATATATATATATATATATATATATATATATAACCTTATATATATATATATATATACTGCTATATATATTATTTGTAAGGTATTAAAGACAAGCAATGTAGGGAGCTCGAGCGGACGAGGGCCTGGGGGGGACGTTTTTCCATGCCCAGTAGGGAGGGCAGGAGGAACCCCACGACACCCAAATACCAAAGAGCGGGGGTTCTGGAGACCCTCCCAGAGAAGTGATCTTACCCCGTAGTTCCCCGGAAGACCGAGAGACCCCGACTCCTGCTCTCGGTGCGGTATACCCCTTGGGGTATTCCTTAGTTAAAAAACAAAAAACAAATTGAATAGAAAAGTCTATTTATTTAACGAGTAACGTATAAAGGTCTTTAATAGGCTTTCTACTCATATTACTATAATTGTTAACAATAATTTTTATTTATTTTTTTTTTTACATTTTCCTAACTAAATTAAGCTAGGATTCAAAAAAATATATATATATATATATATATATATATATATATATATATATATATATATATATATATATATATATATATATATATATATATATATATATATAATTTACATTAATGCGAATGAAATGTTTTGAAAAACGATCAGTTAAAATTACAAAAATGATCGAAACTTAAAGAGGATAAATGTGAAGTTCAAAAAAGAAAAAAATATCAGGCAAGAACAAATTCACTTTTTGTTCCAGCTTACATATATTTAAGGCGTTTTTGATTTGGCAAGAATTCTTCTAAACGGAAGAAGTTCTTCACTTTCTCATTTGATTTGTCAATATTCTTTCAAACGGAAGTAAATTTCCTAGCGAAATCAGGAATTTTTCTTCCATCCACAAGGTTGCTAATTTTCGGTCTTCACGTTCTTTACTTTTCTTGACTTGAGTTTGTGACGTCACATGAAATCGTAAAAAAATGTTTTTTTAATGTTTTCAAGTTTTCGAACGACTATTTTATCTTCGAAATATATTAATTATGTTATTTTCCAAAGAACTGGTGAAATATAATTATAAAAAAACTACAAACTTGAGAAATTTTATTTCTCTGTTATAATTATCATTGTTGTGACGTCACTCGAAGTGATCATGTTTCAAACATGTGTTTTTTTAAACATTATATATATATATATATATATATATATATATATATATATATATATATATATGGTATATATATATATATATATATATATATATATATATATATATATATATATATATATATATATATATATATAAACTATAACACTAAAAAATCCTAATTAATAGCCTTTATAGGCTTAGGTCTGTGCTGTAAAATGTAAACAATCTCAAAACTGAAGAATGTTCATTTGATTTTTCATCGAAAATGAACTCAAGAACGTCCTTCGATTTTGTTCCAGCTTGCCTCTAATAAGCTACGATCACGGTGACACATCTCGCTCGGATTACATAAGTAAAAATATACGGTATAGAGCTATTTTGGGAACAAAGGATTTTTGAAGTTCCCATTATTTTCTATGGAATAAATTGTTCGACAGAAAATTATATATATATATATATATATATATATATATATATAAATATATATATATATATATATATATATATATATATATATATATATATATATATATATATATACTATAACTAACTATATATATATAATAATATATATATATATAAAGAGAGAGAGAGAGAGAGTTACAAGGAAATAACAAATACTGTTTAGTAGTTGTGGCTTAGTTCTGAAATTTTTTTGGGGGGCTGCAGTTCCGCAGTGCCTATGGACGAGCCGCCACTGATAATATATACCGAGTCTAGGGGAGAGAAGGTGGGTGATGATGATGACGGTGATATACCTTTGACTCACACACTTTCAAATGCCCTGTATTGGGGCAAGTTTGCTTTTAAGTTGATCTGAAAAGACAAACCAAATGCATTTCCTTCAAGATTTTTCACACCATTTATTGAGCAAGATCGTGAGCCATAGAGACCCCCACACTTACCAATAGACCCACACTTATCAATCTTTAAAAGTTATTCCAACGATATCTATGAAATAGTTATAAATTTGAACTGTACAATCACATTTAGATTAAGGATTTTGGCATTTGTTTCACTCATAACTCATTCATCATGGCTTTACAATATACGCGGAGGAAGTTATCAATCAATTTGCTGTTAAAGGAGCAAGAATACTTTTTTTATATAGCTATATATGAAATAACATTTTTTATATTTTCAAATTGCTATGGATGATTATTTTATTCCCTTTAATTCATATATATATATATATTATATAATATATATATATAATTAATAGAAATATACATATAAAATGTATACTATTGATTTATATATATATATATATATATATATATAATATATATATATATATATATATATATATATATGCCTCTTTATTATGAATATCTTATTTCAAAACATGGACAACATCAATTTTCCCCTTGAGACTGAATCTACAATCTAATGATTCGCTTCCTCCTTTTCTTGACATTTTAATTTCTCATTCCTTACGTGGATTTGCTACATCTATTTATCGCTAACCCACTAATACTTTAATTGGTACTAATTTCTTTAGTTCTTTCTGATTTAATCATAAAATTGCGGGCCTATTTTCTTATTTGTTCGGTTTGGAAGTATTTCCACGAAGAAATTACCTTGCTATGTAAATTTTCTAGTTTTGACCTTTTTCCTTCTAACCTTTTTGATAAACTATTTTCTTCGTTTCTCGATAATATCTACCGCCCTGAAACTACTACTTATGATGTTCCTATACTTCCTGATAATGCTCGGCTTCCTTACATTGGACGACTTTCCAATGATCTTCACTTCCAGATTAGAAATATCTTAAAACAAAAAACTTGCCACAATGGAAGTTTCTTATATCTTTAATCAACAACTCATTTGGCAGCTTTTTTAAGATTAGAGAAAGCATTCCCACGAGCTTGAGGTCTCCCAAAGTTTATAAATATAAATGTGCTGACTGTAACGTCGACTATGAAGTCAAACTAGACTACAACTGAGGATGCGAGCCTTCAAACACATGGGATTTTCCTTTCGTACTAATCTCCCTATCTCTCAACCAGATAATTCAGTCATCAGAGATCACTCTATTCTCAATAATTACCCTAGATCTCACCAGAAATTCTGCATTCTTCAAAATGTTTCTATAGATGAAGAACTTAAAATTTTGGAATCTTTATATATAAAAACACTTAAACCTACACTTTACAACTCTATTAAACTTCTTTGGCACTCCTGATTGCCTCAACTATCCCCTTTTCCTTTTTCTTTTCTTTTATTAATGTCTTATCTATTTATTTATTTGTTCAATTTTATTTCTTAAGTATTGATACTACACAAACTTACGACCGATTTTGAACTTTTTTACTTTGCACAATCTTTATTATTATTTTTTTATATATAGATATATAAATATTAATATTTTAATTTAGTTGATTAAGTATTTGAATATTAACTTTTTAGATTTATTATAAAATGGGGTACTGAAGATATATTGATAATAGCCAATCGAAACGTTTATAATAGAATGAATTTCAATTCTTTGCTAATAATATATATATATATATATATATATATATATATATATATATATATATATATATATATATATATATATATATATATATATATATATAATATATATATATACTATATATAATATATATATATATAATATATATTATATATATATATGATATCCTGGTTCCCTAACCATATTGCGTTGATTTAAGTGCCTGTTTGGCAACGTTTTATATTAGAAGCCATTGGGGCATCTAACAGTTTATCTTACCATCTTACCATACCTTTCATTGTATTTTCTATTTGTGTGTGTCATATATATATATATTATATATATATATATATATATATATATATTATATATATATATATTATTATATATATTATATATAATATATATTATATTAGGGATGTACCGATAGTATCAGTATCGGTATTGGAGTATCGGCAGTATCGGCCATTTTTTTGGGTATCGGTATCGGGGCCAGCCTCCCGAAAGGATCATGCATGCTAACTAAAACTATAAACAGCTACAGGAAAATAAATAACATTTTTTGATTTCAGCAAAGCAATATCATCGATGAAACTTTAAAAAAAATTTTATTTTTTTAATATTTATTAATAACACCTTATAATTATTAGTATAATCTTAGGTCTGGGCAGCGTATTGCTTCATTAACCTTCAATTCGTGCAGTTAATACGAGAAAGAAGATTACCCAATATGTTTTTTTTATTAATTATTGGCTCTGGAGAAAATTTTAATTTCTTTTATTTCTTTTTAGGGGGTTCGAGCCGACAGTGGGACAACCAAGTCCCCCCCTGGTAGGTCAAGAAACCCCGACTCTGTTCATCTTTGTGGTTTACCCTTGGGTAGAGGTTAGCGGATGGTTGATTTTTTACTATCCGCGGATTGCGGATTAGTTAAAAATCACTATCCTCGGGATTTGCGGATGCGGATAGCGGATAGTTTAAGGGTTTTAGAGTCTTAGCCACAAGTACTTTATATATATTATATATATATACTATATATATATATATATATTATATATATATATATATATATATATATATATATATATATATATTTTTTTTTTTTTTTATATATTTATGTATATAGATCTATATATTATATATATATATATATATATATATATATATATATTATATATATATATATTATATTATATATATAATTATATATATATATATATAATATATATATAATATATATATATATATATATATAATATATATATATATATATATATTATATATTATATATACGTGTTACCAGATGCGGAACGCATGGACCCAGCTCTTTTGCACCCCACCAATTTCTTTTCCCAGCCTCCCATCCATTTGGAAAAAGGTTATATATAATAATACTATGAAAATAATAACTCAAATTTATGCTTTCAAAAACTAAACTTCTGAAAGCCCCTTTCAAGAGAGTTTGCTTCTCGCTTTCTTCATACATGAGATCTGCACCACTTGAAAAAGAGCTCACTGGCTACACTTTGGTTGAAGGGCACGCTAAGTATTTCCTGGCGAGTTCTGCAGATGTGGAAAACTTTTACAATTATCACGCCATCAAACCAATAGATCTTATCCGATTCCAAGAGTTTTCGCTTTTGATAATCTTCGGTAAATGACAGTTGTCTTTTTGACACCTGAACAAGACTCTTCATCGCTGCTAGAAGCCAAAAGAATGTCTGGATTCAGCAATGGTTCGCTAACAGATTGGGTATATGTGTGTTTGTTTCTGTAATCATTTCCTTTTTATTGCGTGGTGAAATTTCTACCTTTAGCAGCATTTCATTACATAAGCATACTAAATAAATTTTAACCCTTTGTGAAACAAGTGGTTCAAGAAATTTGATTTTGTATCTAGGATCCAGAAAAGTTGCCATTGCACATGCGTAACCGTTTTGCACAATTTGAAATCTATTATTATCTATCTCCAGCATGAGTGTTTCTATCCTCTTTGACAGTCCCTTACTTTTAATAGCAGTATTTAGCACACCTTTCATCGTTGCAACTAGAGGAATCCAGTCTGACAAACAAAAACTTTCTGAGCTAATAGTCTTAGTTACCTCTTCAAACGGTTTAGGAAGAATAATACAATTACCCAAAATCGCAGTATCATCACCTGTCAGGCCTTTCATCTTACCGTTCATCTTGCGTTACAGAAAGTTGGGCAACATTTAGTCTCATAATTCATAAGTGAATACTATCCGCTATCCGCAAAAAAATTCATGCGGATGCGGATAGAGAAAAGTGATGCGGATATTCGCATATGCGGATGCGGATGTGGATATCCGCTACACCTCTACCCTTGGGATATCTTTTAGTAAAAAAAAATCGACATTTGGCAACTTTGACGTTCCCTCGGAGCGCTAGAGCTCCTTCATTCTTCTCAAAAAATGATCATTATCATACAGATTTTCCAACAATTTTAAATTTTTCAAAAGCGTTATTTTCTTTTTTTATTTAATTTCATGGATAAAAATGTCTCCTGATTAATAAAATTTTATTTATTTTCCTGTAGCTGTTATAGTTTTTTGTTACATGCATGCTTGCTTTCGGGAGGCTGACCATATATATATATATATATATATATATAATATATATTATATATATATATATATATATATATATATATATATATATATATATTATAGGCCCTTTTCTACGTTTTACGACTCCGTCAGCTTTGATTTTTTTTTTTTTAAATATATTGTGGAAAAAAAAAACTACAATAATAAATATATATATATAATATATATATATATATATTATATATATATATATATATATATATATATATATATATCTATTATATATACTATATATATATATATATATAACTATATATATATTACAGTTGTCACACCACTCACGGGCAGAGCCCTATGTCAAGGGAGGGGGGTGTTGCCACGCTCAGGAGTCAACAACTAAATTAAAATTACGCAGATTAGCACAGACGCAGGCTTGAAGTGGGGGAGAATTAATTCAGCAGGAAACACAGAAGATGAAAGAGAATTCCACAGAACAGATGGGCAAGAAAAGAAGGAAGCACCGCAGCCGCGAACTAGCCTGGAGTTACCCTACATCACACAAAACCATGTTGCAGTCATAGCGGACGGACCGGGGCGGGAATTTTTGCCGGGGGCCGGGGCCGGGGCCGGGGCTGCTCTAATTTGGCCGGGCCGGTCGGCCGGGGCCGGGGCCGGGGCCGGGGCCGGGGTTAGCTTAAATTAGAAATGTGTGTAAAAAATATTGACCGTCTTAAAAGTGAGGATGAAAATCAATTAGAATTTCAATTAATTAATAATTTAAATTATAAAAAGGAATACATTTAATTAATTCAATTAAATAAATATTTTCGAAAGAAATTTTTAGAAAATTAATTGATTTTCTAGAAGAATAATAGTAGTATAAATATATATATATATATATTATATATATATATATATATTATATATATATATATATATATTATATAATAATATATATATATATATATATATATATATATATATATTATATATATATATATATTATATATATATATATATTATATATATATATATATATTAAGAACTACTTTGTCGTAGTGATATATTTACTTTAGAGAGGAACCTTGGATTCTTTTTAGTATTATGCTTTACTGTCACTTCATTTTATTACTAAATGTACACAAATTAAAAACATTGTTAAAGACACTTTTTTTTAATTGAAATAAATTTTAAAAAGGAAAGCTAATTTTCTTCCCGACACGCGAGACCTCTTCAGGCTAAGGGACTGATCTTCATCAGTTCAAGTGTGTTTCAGTTGGTCTGCTATTTTCTTCATGGTGTTGTTGAAATATTTTGATGTTTTCAGATATTCATTTTGTATAAAATCTATCTTAACTTCACCGGGATGCTTATTGTAGTTGTTACTATTATAAATGCAAAAGGATTCCATGATTTTGCGATGGTTCGTGTGATTGATATTTCTGATCATCTTTATATTGTTGATATTGATAGAGTGGCCTGTGTTACGCCTATGACTTGTTAAAGCTGAATTTATGCTGTCCTTGTGCAGGTCATCTGTTTGTTGATTTTTTCTTCTTTGCAAATCTATGGTTTCACCTATATATGTTTTATTGCAAGTATTGCAGGGGATGTGATATATACAGCTTTGGGGTTCCCGTTTCATATATTAAAACAGCTCATTAATCTCTCATTACAACATAACTTCTTTCATTTTAATGGCAAATATTACAAACAAACTTTCGGCCTGAGTATGGGATCCCCACTGTCTCCCATACTCAGTAACATATATATGAAACTAACAGAATTTTATCATATTTTACCCCACCCTTTATTAAACAATAGTTTATGGATTAGATATGTAAATGACATTTTTGTCTCCCTCCCTCACAACACCAACCCTAATGATGTCCTAAACTATATTAACTCTATTCATCCTTCAGTTCAGTATACGATAGAAATGCCTTCCAACAACTCTATTCCCTTCCTCGATACCTTAATCACATGGAATAACAATCACTTGCAATTTACTATATATAGAAAACCAACATTCGCACCAAACTATATACATTGGCTATCTAATCATTCCCCAAACACAAAATTAGCTGTTCTGTCATCTCTATTTCTCCGTGCCTTTCGTATATGCTCTCCCCCTCTTCTAGCACAAGAAACTAAATACATCCACAATACTTTCAAATCACTTTACTATTCTGAGTTTTTCATCACAAAAGCATTTAACAAAGCAAAAAAAGAGGTACTATAGCACCTTTTTCCCGAAAAATAGCAACACCTCCTTTTTACCAATTCCTCAATTACCATTATATTCGTTAAAACAAATATTACCAAAAAATATTACCCTCATTCCATCAAATAACATCACCTTAAAAAACATTCTCAAACCCCCAAAAACGAAAAGAAAATCTCCCCAAAGCTGTATATATCAACACCACTGCCAATACTTGCAACAAAAAAACAATATATAGGTGAAAACCTAGATTTCAAAGAGAAAAAAATCAACTACAGCATGACCCGTGCACCAAGACAGATAAATTCAAGCTTAACAAGTCATAGGGCGTAACACAGGCACTTATCAATATCAACAATATAAAGATGATCAGAAATATCAATCACACCAACCCATCGCCAAAATCATGGAATCCTTTTGCATTTTTAAACAGTAACAACTACAATAAGCATCCCGGTGAAGTTAAGATAGGAGATTTTATACAAATGATATATCGAAAATCTTTAACAATGTTTTTAATTTGTGTACATTTAGTAATAAAATGATAGTGACTAGTTAAAGCATAATCCTAAAAAAGAATCCAAGGGCTTCCTCTCTCTAAGTATATATATATATAATTATATATATATATTATATATATATAGTTATTATATATATATAATATATATTATTAATATATATATATATATATATATATATATTATATTATATATATTATATATATATATATATTATATTATTCAATTAAATAAAGATAATTTTGAAAAGAGATTCGGAAAATATTTAATTTTCTTGAAGATATTTACTTTAAATAAAAAAATACATTAATATTTTAACAATTATATTTATTTCCTTTTCGAATTCGTTTGATGTATCAATTCGAAATATTTTTATGTTAAAAAACTCGTTAAAAAGATTATAATTTGGCTCAATTTTAATTTGTAAATCACTTAGTAAATACCAAAAAAAAAATTGATTATATTTAGGTATGTTTATATATTTGCATCAATTTATAAACAAAGGATAATGGAATTAAAATATGATTTTTTTATTTTGTTGATTTACCCTTTCAAATATTTAATTGTAAATTTTGAGTTAACCCGGTAGAAACCCCGGTTTTCCTGATTTTTAGCCGGGGCCGGGGCCGGCAGGCCGGGGTCGCTAAAAAATGGCTAGGGTTGGCCGGGGCGGGGCCCCGGTCGGCTTCCCTATGTGCAGACACCAGCACCCTAGCTCTACGAGTTCGACGTAAAGGTGAGGTACACGAGTGATAAGTTCCCTCGAGCACCTGCCGATGCGGTACCTATAGGGTAGAGATAAAGCACCAACATAGCGCCGCAAAGATAGAGGGTCAGTGAACTGGAAAGTACAAAACAGTTTATAAGCCTTTTAGCCTTTTGACTCGACCCTATCAAAAGCGGGTGAAACCAGAGGCACCCCAGATATGAGAGCAGTTACTCATACAAGGGCGATTGAGGCCCTTGTATAGCTGGGGCAACTGAGAAGAGGAAAAAAAGTTTCGCAGTCTAAATAGAACTTCGTTTCTTTGAGGCCGGCCTAGCAACCGTTGTGATGTGAGGTTTCCAAGACATTTTTTTTGTTTATGTTAAGGCCAAGGATGTTTATATTGTCAACAGGAGAGACGAGAGAACCGTCGAAAGAGATAGGAAAGTTAGGAGGAGATTTGTAGAAGTTGTGTTTTTTAAAGAATTGAATTTCACAGGTTCAGACAACCCCACCCGGAAATTCTATTCAAGATCAGCGAGAATAGAATCGGAAAAGATTAAGACGAGAGGCCATTCTAGAAAGTAAAAGAGAGAGCAGAATTGATATGAGTTGAAGAATGAGGGTCAAGTATCGGCATATGAGTGGATATAGAGTTAGATTTGCAGGTGAGAAGATCATTAATGAAAAGTAGGAATAAAGTAGGAGATAAGACAGAACCCTGAGGGACACCACTATTGACAGAAAAGGAAGAAGAAGTCGCCCCATCAACAACAGCCGATATTGAGCGATTTGAAAGAAAGCTAGACATAAAGTAAGCAAAGAGAAGGAGGAAACCCAAAGGAGGGAGCTTGGAGAGCAGTGACGCGTGACATACCCGGTCAAATGCTTTGGATATGTCAAGCGCCACCACGCAAGTCTCCCCGTAGTTCCTAAGGGCGGAAAACCATAAATCAGTAAGATAGGAAAGTATATCGCCAGTAGACCTCGAGCGCCGAAAGCCGCACTGCTGGCCATCGGAAAGAAGTGAATGAGATTCCAGATGATTTCTAAGAAATGAGAGTTGAGAAAAGGTTTCAAAGATCTAATAGCCCACAAGTGAGA
>JABUQX010130897.1:0-19513 GCA_015478945.1 Trachelipus rathkii | reverse complement strand
GATTGATGAAAATAAAAATCAATCTCGTACTTTTGAGCATAATTAGGAAAAAAGTACAAGTTACAAGTTTTTTGCGACTACAAGTAACAGTAGCGTCTTTTTCTTGACGCGATTTAAGCATTTTCCCTGCCAGACGTAAAGATTTAATTATTACTTATATAATATTATATATATATATATATATATATATATATTATAATATATAATATATTATATATATATATTATTATATATATTATATATATATATTATATATGCCAGAGCATCCCGAAAGACACATGCATGTAACTTTTAAACTATAACAGCTCACGAAAATATAATATCATTTTTGATTTAAAGCCAAGCAATTTCATCGCGGAAACTTAAAAAAAAAATTTTTTAATTCAATATTTATTAATAACACCTTAAAATTGAGTAGAAATGTGAATTTCAAGCGTTGGATTTCTCGTCGACCTTCCATTCTGCAGTAATACGAAAGCAAGAGTTGCCAAATAGTGCTTTGTTTTATTTATGGTAAAAAAATGTATATTTTTTTCTTTTTATTTCCTTTTTTAGGGGGTTCGAGCCGACGGGGACAGAGGAGGGTACGAAGTCCCTCCCGTCCGTCCCCGGTATGCGAGACAGAAACCCCGGACTCTGCTATCTTTGTCGTTTACCTTTAGGATATCTTTTAGTTAAAAAAATCGAACATTTGGCAACATTAACGTTCACTTGTAAGCGATGGAGCTCCTTGCTTCTTCTAAAAAAAAATGATCATTATCAAACAGATTTTCCAACATTTTTAACCAATTTTAAATTTTTCAAAAGTTGATTTTTTTTTTTTTTTTTAATTTCTATGAATAAAAATGGTCTCCTGATTAATAAATTTTATTTACTTTCCTGTAGCTGTTTATTGTTTTTTGTTACAGCAATGTTGCTTTCGGAGGCTGACCAGATATTATTATATATATATATATATATAATATATATATATATTATATATATATTATATATATATATATATAATATATATATATATATTATATATATATATTATTATATAATCAGACTTTACAAAGATACCTGTGCATGTAACTAGAGAACTAGAAATCCTCACTAAAAATTTGGACATTTTTTGTGAAATCAGCGAAAGAATTTTATTGCAGAAAATGGAAAAAAAAAAATTAGAAAAGCCTTAAATAAGATTTCATATTTTTACTTTAACCTATGTATACGAATAAGATCCGTGGACAGCCAAAGAAGCCATTTATGGCCTATCTAGACTGTCCCAGTTCAAACATGCACATCCCAGAGCCGTCAAAACCTTACAAGTCTAGTATACACAAAGTCTCCACCAAGAAAAAAATAAACTATAGCTAAAGTATGTTTTTTTTTTTTTTTTTTTTTTTTTTTTTTATTAAAGTCCACATATGACTACCCACAACCCTAGAACTAGCCCCCAAAAATTTCCTCCAGCTCAGGACTAGTTCAAAAATATACTTAATATTATACCAAACCAACCATTATACTATATTCCAATTTCCTTTCTTAAAATAAAACTATAGCTAAGTACATGCTTTATTTTTTTTTTATAACCCAATGCAATAAAAAAAAACGCCAGCTCGCCCTAGTCCAAAATTATTACTATATTAACCCAAACCATCCATATACTATCCAATACCTTTCGTAAATGTTGCCAATGAGTTGCACCCAACAACCTCCTGTGGGAAAACCATTTCAAAAATTAACAACCTCTATTACTGAATGAATGCTTTTCTTATGTCAAGTGTCATGCCTTCTTTGTATAATTATCTTATTGTGCCCCCTGGTTCTCCCGTCCGTTGGTCAACTTATGAAGAATTTATTGTTATTTGCAATAAACTTTAAGCCTTTAGTAATTACCAAAGTGTGTTAACTAACGTTTGTCATAGTTTAAACCTTAAAGTGGAACTCAGGGGGAAATACTACCAATATATATATATAATATATATATATATATATAATATTATATATATATATTATATATATATAATATATATATATATATATATATATATATAGTATTATTATAATATATATATATATATATATATTATAAACAGGGAAATACATAAAAAACTACATGGCTTCATACATGTTCTGGAGTGGAGGAGAAAAGTGACCATCAGTTTTTTTATCTTTGCAGAGTGACAAAAGAGACTTTTTGGAAATTATTAAAATGAAATCATCAGAACAATCAAGGATTATTATTTTCAAACCAGCAGGAAAGATTTAAATGGTTAAGAGTGTCATAACGACTACTTTATGGTATTTAGGTAGGCAATGTACATTCACAGAAATAGCAGAGCAATTTGGAATCACCAAAAGTAGTGCTCATAAACATATTGAGTTAGTTATTGACATTATCAATGAAAAATTAAATTTATTCATAAAATGGCCATCTTTGGAAAGAGTTGATGTAATAGAAAGAGAGTTTAAATCTTTAGCAGACTTTCCAGGGGTTATTGGGTCTCTAGATGGATGTCATATAAAAATTAAAGCACCAGAAGAGCATCAAAAAGATTACTTAGATCGCACAATGAATCATAGTGTAAATTTAATGGCAGTTTGTGATGCAAATAAGGTATTTACTTATATAAATGTTGGTTTTCCTGGAAGTGCCCATGATCAGAGGGTATTTTCCCTATCTTCTCTTGGTAGAATTCTTGAGGATAATTACAGAGAACTTTGTTATAGTGACAAATATCACTTAATTGGTGATTCTGCCTTTGCCTTAAAGCCATATATAATGGTACCTTTTAAGGATTTTGGAAACTTGACACCAGAAAAAGAAAATTTTAATAAAAAATTATCTGTAGCAAGACGAGTTATAGAAAATGTCTTTGGATGGTTAAAAGGCAGATTTAGAAGGCTGAATGAAGTTCATTGATTTCGATTTACATAGGATAAGTAAAATTATTCGTTCAGCTTGTATTTTACACAATATCACTTTGGAATATGAGGAAGAAAGAGAATTCCTGGAAATGGATATTGGATCTAAATTTGAAGAACAATCACTTTCAAATCCAAATGTTGAAGCTGTTGAATCCTTATCAGGCATTACAAAGAGGGACCGAATATGTACAAAATTATCACGGTCTGGAAGGACTTAGGTTGTTTTTTTTTTTAATTTAAATCATAAATCAGACATATTTCAGGAATGTGAATTGTTTGTCTTTAAAATATTTTCATTGTATAGCTTTTAAATTGAATCATCATTGTTAATTAAAATATGTTTTATAACAAAAGCTTTTTGTTTATATATGTTTAGGGTATGTCAATAATTGAATACCAATAATTGTTTACATGTAAAATTACAAGATTTAATTTTTTAAAAAGATTGCCATTAATGATATTTTGTCTTTGTCCAATTTGCATTTAATGTCATTGACAGTAATGTATTGCTGCCTCAAATATACTTAAAATTTTACTTCTCAACAACCTTCCAAGCAGCGGTCACAAGATCCTATATCTCCGTGTACAGTTCAGAATAAGGACCCCGAAGAGTTGAAGATTGCGTTCCCATAGTGGAGCTCGAGCAACCCCCCAAGAAGACCGAGAATACTTTCAAGAATTTACTCTATCAGCACACGACCAATACTTTGTTAATTTTTTTTTTATTGTTTTTAACGGGAGATTTACCCACTTGTTTTGTTTGTGCTTTTTCTCTTTTTTAACCGGCCTTCACAAAGATTTTACAGCTGCAGCCGGCAAGTCGTTCATCTCAGCAGCCACCGGCCTGTACCAGCATCAATTTATACAGCAATTGGACCCCTATCCTTGGCGAGAAGTACCGTACACAGTCATTAGCACGTAAGATTACTACTCTTATTATATTTTTTGTTGTGTATTAATAATATTATTATTATTATTAATTTTAAAATTATTATTCATTATGATTTATCTCTATTATTTTTTATCAATTTCCACTGCCCGAGGTTTAGGGCTCTTGATAACACCACTCTCGTGGGCTGATGTGCCCTCTTCGACTTACGCGTATAAAACAATAAGAAAGGACGAATTTTTTATTTTTATGATCCAAAGAGTCTCGAGTGAGGCTTCGGAGGTTGCGGCGCTGCAAACACACCAATTGTTGGTACTACGCTACTGCCGCGGGGGGTGTTGGGGTCGGTCTCAATCACTGTGTATGACCCCTCTGGCACGGATGACTTCCTGACACCGTCCTGGCATGCTCTCGATGAGTGGGCGAATGTCCTGGACAGTGATTTGATCCCATACCTCGTGTAGTGCCTGTCGCTGTCGGTTACGACGTTTAAGGATATCCCACAAATGTTCGATATGGCTGAGGTCCGGACTATATGCTAGCCACTCCAACGCTGTTTAATTTGAACCGTTCAACCGTAGTCGTTCACACCCATTGGGCCTGTGTGGCTGCATTGTCATGATTTGTGAAAGAGTCACGATGGTAAGGGGCTATGGCAAAGACATTATGGTTCGCGGATGTTTTGTGATATACCTTACGGCTGTTAGAGTGCCTCCATCAAAGATGTGCAACTCCGTAGGCCCCGATAAAGAGATGCTTCCCCAGACCATAACAGACCCACCTCCAAACGGCGGCACCTACAGCACATTGCATTGCGCGAACCTCTCCTTCGGTCGTCGGTATACTCTAGCACGCCTGTCCGAGGCGTACAGAGATACTCTCGACTCGTCCGCAAAGAGCACCTTTGCCCAATCGTCGACCGTCCAATGGATGTGTTCTCGGGAAAATGCCAGTCACGCCCTTCGATGTGCCGTGGTGTGCGGTGGACCTATGGCAGACCTCCGGGGCCGGTAATTGTTCCGCAAGGCGTCGACGCACTGTATGTCACTCACCCTGGCGCCGTGTACCTCCGCCAGCTGTATCTGCAGATATCGTACCGTTGTATGGCACTCTTGTAATGCACGCAGACGTATAAATCGGTCTTCCACGGGTGTTGTGACCCTGGGCGTACCTTGTCTTCGCCGGCAATCATGTCTCAGGGTTTCCTGGTACCGTTTGACCACCCGTGCAATCGTTGTGTGCGCTACACCGAACCGTCGACCAAGTGCACGTTACCCGTGGCCTTTGGCGTGGAGTGTTGTTATCTGCACGTACTTATCTCTTCACAGTTGACGCACTATCTGCTTCGTACGTGAATGATCTCTCTCGATTATAACCCCGAAATAACCTACTCCCACCTCTAGTTACATGGTTTATGTTTTCCTAATTTATCGCGGAGACGACCCCAACACTGCAGCTAATTCTCTGCGGGGTGGTTACAGTTACACTAATGCTGTCGTCTGTTATTGTGTGGTTTGATGGGGTTAGGTGCCTTCCCGTTCCTACGAGTGACATTTACCCTATTGGTGCGTTATTTTTGAATAGTAGTATATATATATATATATATAATTATATATATATATATATATATATATATAATATATTATATATATATATATGTGTGGCTGTGTGTGTGTGTGTGTGTTGTGTTGTGTGTGTGTGTTGTGTGTGTGTGTGTGTGTGTGTGTGTGTGTGTGTGTGTGTGTGTGATGTGTGATGTGTGTGTGTGTGTTTGCTGTGTGGGTGGGTGTGTTTGTGTGTGTGTGTGTGTGTGTGTGGTGTGTGGTGTGTGTGTGTGTTCTGTGTCGTGTTGTGTGTGTGTGTGTTGTGTGTGTGGTGTGTGTGTGTGTGTGTGTGATTGTGTGTGTGTTGGTGTGTGTGCTGTGTGTGTGTGTTGTGTGTGTGTGTGTGTGTGTGATGTGTGTGTGTGTGTGTGTGAGTGGGTGTGTGTGTGTGTGTGTGTTGTGTGTGTGTGTGTGGTGTGTGTGTGTGGTGTTTGTGTGTGTGATGTGTGTGTGTGTTGTGTAGTGTGTGTGTGTTGTGTGTGTTGTGGTGTGTGTGTGTGTGTTGTGTGTGTGTGTGTGGTGTGTTGTGTGTGTGTGTGTGTGTGTGTGTGTGTGTGTGTGTGTGTGTGGTGTGTGTGTGTGTGTGTGTGTGTGTGTGTGTGTGTGTGTGTGTGTGTGTGTGTGTGTGTGTGTGTGTTATCTCGTCAATGTAGGGTTCATCTCTTCGACAAGGCGGCCCACAACCCTGCTATTTACTCCTATTTTGTACCTTTCTTCTCGCATCTGCTAAACTCACATTCCTTTCCTTCAGACACTCCTTTACTGACTCAATCCACTTTTTCTTCGGACCCCTAGCTGTCGATTCCAGCACACCACACCACTTACATCCGCTTAAAAACCGACTATTATCCACCCTTTCCATATGACTAACCATCTCAATGTACTCTTCTTTATTCTCTCATTTACGCCATTCTTCACACCACACAACTCCCTAATGCGTTCATTCCTCATTTTAATAATTCCTTTACGTCCACCTATGATTTAATTGCAACAGCCACATTTCTACCATTCATAACTTTCTTACTATATACTCTGCATCACCAGTTCCCTTTTTGGGAAACTGCCTTCAATCGTCGAAAGAGAAATGGTCGACATGAATATTAACCATGATTTTCAGAAGGTCCAAAAGTCGACTAATAGTTCTTACAGTAACATGATCGACATTTCTCATGTCCAAATCGTCGACACATTAAATGGTAATAATGTTCAAACGGTCGATAGTCATTTTTTGACAAATATAAGCCTAATTTTAATTTATTTTGATTATATATATATATATTATAATATATATATTATTATATATATATATATATTATAGTATATATATATATTATATTATATATATTATTATATATATATAATATTTATATATATATATATATATACTATATATATATATTATTTTCTCACGATTCTGGAAGAGTTGATTAAAGAACCTACCACACATCCCAGATCGTCCTAACCAATTCTATGAACCACTCTTGATTTAATGCTTCACCCACTTCTCCTTCGTCAGTTCACAAATACACAATTCCTTCTATCGGTAATTAGTGACCACATCTTGTAGCTCTAAGTACAACACTTTCATTTCCAGCAGCTCCGCCCAGCCCTAAGCGAACTTTCTCATTTAATCGAGCTAAGTGGGATGCATTGCGTCGCTTTTTTTGCAAACTATCGTTGGAATGAATTATATTGCCAAAAACATCTCCAATACCTTTTGTAAATCTGCCTTTCCTCCTCTTATCTGTTCTGACGGTCTGTTGCTAACCCTCCTTCTGAAAAGACATCTCTTTGGTCTTCTTTTTTCATCTAATTCCACCCTGGACGATTCCGGCTCCCCTCCTCCTGCTCCATCCCCTCTCAGGTGTCCAATGTCTCTACCTGTCATTACTCATGATCGGGTACATGGAGATACTAGACCTATGAGCCTCCGGAAGCCCAGCGGCCCAGATGGATTTCCTCATCGTGTTTGAGGGAGTGTTGCTTCTGAACTGGCGCCTGTCCTCGTTCAACTCTACTTCCTATGCCTTAATACTAATACTTTTCCTCAGTGTTGGAAGCGCACTTTTATTCAGCCAATTCCAAAAAAAGGCAGCCGCTCTGATCCTTCTAACTATCGACCTATTGCCTGCTTTAATTTTATTTCTGTCTAAAATCTTTGAACCCTCCCCAACTCTCATTTCCTCGATCATATAGAATCTTATTTCCTTCTTTCAGATCGTCAGTATGGCTTTCGACATTCGAGATCAACTGGTGACATCCTTTCCTATCTCACTGATCTATGGTCTTCTGTCCTTTGGGACCATGAGGAGTTTTGTGTGGTAGCGCTTGACTATCTACAGATTTTTGACAGGGTATTGGCACTTGTCGCTACTCTCTAAGCTTACCTTCCTTTGGATTAGAGATGTACCGATAGTATCGGTAGTATCAGCCTTTTTTGTGGTATCGGTATTGGTTAATATGGCCGATACTTCTTGATTTTTTGGGTGAAGAATTATGAGAAACTTTTAGATTCAATAATTACACTATGTAACACAAAAAATGTTTCTTATTTTTTTATTGAATCTTATATATTTTTTTTGACGCTGAACACAGAAATGACCTTCATTTTTTTCTATCATCGATACTTTGAGAGTTATTGCAATATTTATGTTTTGGCATTTTTAAGGTTTGTTAATGAGCTTAGCTTTAGGTACTTAATACAATTTTTTATTTGAAGGTTTAATTTTACCAACAGGAAACTTAAAAAGGAATTTTTGCTTGCATAAGCATACATTCTAATATCCCCAAATATTATAAGTCAATGTTACCCTTAGAACGGGTTCGTAGGTTATAGCTCACCCCTCCGGAGACGCAAAAAAATCGATATTCGGGGGATGATGCGCTAACTCCTGCTTCTCATAGTTTTAACAACATAGACCATAGGGGTTAGTGTCACCCCAAAAATCCGTTTTTGTGATTCATAAAATTAAATTGATTAAATATCCGATATATCGCAAAGAATTTCTACAATATTGTTTCCACGATTTTTCGGATAAAAAATATTGTCATTTAGTGTCTCTTTTGAGTTCGTGGGAGGAGGATATACTAACTCTAGCGATTATTAGTATTTAGTAATGGTTAAATTTTCGATGTAATTTTGGGGTTAATGTCACCCCAGAAACCAATTTATGGCAAGCTTATAATAAACATTATATATATATATATATATATTATATATATATATATATAATATATAATATACTTTTTATATATATATATATTTATAATATATATAATGTACGGTATATCGTTTCATAGTTTCGATGGCCATTGTCATTTAGTTTAGTGACTTGAAAATTGTTCTACTCCTATATTGAGGGATGGTGACCGTAGCTGATCTATTTATTACATATATTTATTATTATAGTATGTATTTATTTACTTTGTCTCCCCCTCCTCCTGTGAGAAAATGGGGGAATCGAAGGAATTGTTTGCAAGGCAGTCGATCAACTGCGCTTCGTTTGAAGTGTAAGGATTTTGTGACTATATGACAAATTGAATTTATAAAATCTGTGTTTGAATAATATATATATAATATATATTTATATAATTATTATATATAATATATATATAATATATATATATTATATATATATATATATATATTATAATATATATATAATAGTACTCTTTTTATGTTAAAAACAATATTAACAAGGGTCAATAATTTCTTTTCAGACCATGAATAACAAGACTGCAGAAAGGCTTGCTATGAGGGGTAGGATGGTCAGTCTATACGAGTTAGGGATGCCTAAGCGTCGAATAGCAAGGAAACTTGGTATTGACATTAACACTGTGCGGAGATGGGCTAGAAGACATGAAGAAGAAGGCGAGTACCGTGACCCGTCCTCATACATGTCGCACTCGAATAACCAGTCAGGAGGAAGATATAGGGCAATCGTTGGAATTGTTACAACGTCATCTAGTTCACACAAATTTCTTGCATGCGTCCGGAGAGAGTATAAACCTTTAGATGCATCACATTTCTACCATCCAAGGCGAATCCATGAATCAGGAATACATAATCTTAGACCAGCTCTAAAACCACAACTAACAGACGATCACAAGTTAGCAAGGCTAGCCTTTGCTAACGCATACATTCAAAAGGATATTGAGTTTAGATCGACGGTAATATTCATTCACTGAGGAAAAATCATTTTGCTAAAGTGACCACGGCAGCATACACCTTTGGAGACCAAATAAAACGAGATATGATCCAGCCTATATATACGAAGAGAGAAGAAGTGGCCACGTCACCTGCAACATGTGGGAGTGGATTAACTTTTATACAGCTGGTGAGCTAAGCCCCATACAATGTTTTCTTTTTAAATATATTTGAATTCGTCAGTTCCTTGAAATTCTTGAGGAGGTTTTTATGCCCTCTGTTAGAGCATACCCATTTCCTGACCCACAAAGGATTCCATATGTTCACGATAATAGTCCGATTCATAGAAGCAAGATGGGGTTCAGAAGTGGTTTGCCGAAAATGGCAATTATTGAAGTTACTCGTATAGCCAAGTTAAACGCCTACGATCTGAACCCATCGAAAATGTAGTGGCACAATCATAGAGACTGGAATTCCAGAAGAAAGAAATAGAAGAACTATGAAAGATCATTGCTCGCAGATCTTGGAATATGAGAAGAACTACACGATAATGAGAATGCATTTCTCACTACCAAGACGTTACAAGACTGTCATTGACGCTCCAAGGTGGAATGGACGAATATTATTTTATATATGTTTATATATGTTTATATGTTTATATATATATATATATATATATATATATATATATATATATATATATATATATATATATATATATATATATATATATATATTATATATTATGTTAATATTATATTTAATATTAAATAAATGTTAAAAATCACCTTGAATGAATATTTTACATTATATTCCTACATTTACTTCAAACGTAACAACATTACTTGGTAAGGAATTTAGGATCTGTTGCATCGGGAATCCACGATACTACAAATTTTGTAAAAGAACGATAGCTTTCGTTGCTGTGTGCATACTGAGCCGATTGCAAATGTTATTCAACGAACGACATTCAGTATTTGTTATTTGAGTCCAACAATATTTGTCCCATGATATATTAGCTTAGGTTAATACAACCGAACTTAACGTCGCCATACGAAAACCTAAGATCCTTTATTTTGATTGTTAGGTGAAAATATAATAGGCTTTTTTGACCACACACACACACGATATATATATATATATATATATATATATATATATATTAATATATATTATATATATTATAATATATATATATATATATATATATATATATTATATATATAATATATATAACAGTGATATTGCAGCTGGAGCACTAGATTTGTCAAGATGCGGAGTATGACACGAAGCCAGATATTTGAAAATGGAAGCTCAATGGAGTAATTCAAGCTTTCAAATTGATTTCCCTTTTTACAGAGTGTTAATCCCATTTTTGAAAAGGGAACGAAATTATTGAATATTATTTATTTCTTTACAATTATGCCTACTTTCTGTATGGATAATGTCAGGGAAATATAATACATCAAAGTGGTTATATAAAAAATCAATTTAAATGTCTTTATATTATTAGTCGTTCAGCAAGAAATGTCAAATGAAATTGAGAAATCGAACATAAAGATAAGATTGACAATGTTTTAAAAGAAACTATTTATAGATTTACAGGTTGTATAATTTCTCATTTCCGCTGTATTTTTAAACGTTCCTTATTTCTTTCCCTTTGTTTGATGAATGAAATATTGGTTTCTAGCTAATATATTACTATAAAATTATTGTTACTAGTAAAGACTATCATTCATTTAGTAAACGAATTTTTGGTAGTGATTTCACATGCTGATTAACAACGAGGGAAAATGGTTTGGAGATACAATAGTGCTTTGCATTTCATCCTCTGAAGTTACCAATATTGCTTGTTGCAATTTATGCAATGCAAAATATTTACTGCCCCTTCCTTCAGAACACTATTTTATATGTATTAAAATATTGCTCCAATATTTACTATATTTTACAACATAAAACGAAAATGTTACTTTTTTTAATTACATTTCTCGTAATAACTAACGACAACAGTTTTAAACACGTGCTTCATTTTCATCTTCTGTTAAATTAAACCTTTTTCATGCACACTTGAAAGTTGATACCGAAACCTCTAATCATTAAGAAGATAAATAATTACTTTTTTAATTTAATCTTAATTAAAATGAGTAATAAATACTTGATTTGTTTTTCGATTTGAAATCCATTTCTCATTATGGCGGAAAGCGAAACCAGTTGCGATGCAATTATGATTGCGGAGACTGTATCCGACCACTTGTTTTTGCAACTACACAACAATTGTTATATATATATATATATATATATATATAATATATATATATATATTATTATATTATATATACATATATATTATATATGCAAAAGTGGGCGGGGCCTCTGAAGAAAAAAAAAGTTCTATATATTAATATATATTATATATATATATATATATATAATTATATATATATAATATAATATATATATATATATTATATATATATATATCCAGATGGACTGCTTTTGTGGTGTATACAAGAAGTTGGCGGGACATGTTAAGAAAAAAAATGAATATTCCATTATTTATAAAAAAAAAAAAAAAAAATTTAATAATTATATATATTATATATATATATATATATTATATATATATATATATATATATCAAAAAGAATGGCGGGCCTCTGAAGGAAAAATATTGGACCCAAGCACCTTTCGATATTTGATTATATATATGGCTCCATTGTACATAGTGACTACCTACATACACTGACACATTTTATTTTTCCGTTGGTTGCCAAATCTTAAAAATTTGACCTTGAGACTGTCCTTTTATGCTAAAGGAAATATATTTTTTATGGTAAACTTAAAAAATGTTATATATATATATATTATATATATATATATATTATATATATATATATATATTATATATATATATATATATATATTATATATATAATATTATTATATATATATATATATATATAATTAACACTAAGTCTGAAAGTGACCCATTTATGGTGAGTTATTTTTATAATTTGGAACAAATTTTAAGCATCTCTTGTATTATATATATATATATATATATATATATATTTTATTTAAATATTATATATATATATATATATATATATATATATATATATATATTATTATAATTATATATATATATTCACCAAACACTGACATAATGTTCAAATGAAACTTAAAAAAGATTTGATTTCTTGATACCATTTCCAAATATTTCAGAAACTGAAGGGCCCATATATCCAGCAGACACCTCTGGAAGAGAAGTTGGGACAAATCGAGGATAGCTGGGCTGCAGTAAATGTTCACCACAGTACCCCTCTCACTGGGAACCTTTTTCCGGTTGTGAATACCAACAGCGGGGTACTGGCTGTGGACTTGTTTTATTAAGTATAATACCTCATTACCCAGCTCAGCAGACGTGGAGAGGTTGCTTAGTCAAGGCTCTGAGATTCTAAGAAAAAAGAGGGCAGCCATGGCATCCAGCAATTTTTAAAAAATTATCTTTATGAAAGGGAATATGACCCTATTCAGAATGCAAGAGGAGAGCGAGGAGGAAGATCACAGATAATTGAATAAGATTAAAATCTTTCTCATTTTTTGTTATATATATATTTGCATCTTTCAATTAAAATTTTAATTAAAATTTAAAAATAATTCATCTTTAAATACTTGCGCTTTATTTTTTATATTTTTTTTTGCGCTCCTAAATTTGTTTTTAAAAAAAAAAATTGATTTTAAGCTTGCGGACTAATTTTTTTTTGAAAAATTGTGCACTTTTGCGCTTGCGGACTAAGTTTTTCCCACTTTGCGCTTTTCCATTTGCGCTCTAGTTTAAAATTTGGGCGCCCACCATTTATATATATATATATATATATAGTTATATATGATATAATATTATATATAAATATATATATATATATTATAATATATATATATATATATATATATATATAACCCTTTTGCATCTAATAATAATAATAATAATAATAATAATAATAATAATAATAATAAATAATAATAATAATAATAATAATTATTGATTATTTTTCGTTTTACCCTATAGTTCGGATGTTGGGGAAGATTGAGTGAAGATGGTTGAGAGTACTTTCTGTAACTGTCATTTATGGATCTGATGTATTTGCGTATTTTCGTACAGTTATGATTAGTTAGTGCCCGCGACTGACAAGGTTCAGGTTCAGAGTGTGTATGATTCGTGTCTCTAATCTTTTATATTATATTACCTTATATGATTGTTCTTTTTTTTACAGTATATGAATTAACAGTATTGTCATTAACAACTGTGAAATTAAGAAGTCTTGGCGAATAGATGTGGGAGTCGGTAAAGTAGTAAAAATATATTGGTGAGCTCGGAGTGCACTTAGATGAACAGAGTAGTAGTAGTTTGTTTAGAGTGTCGACTTTGAATTAATTTAGTATACAAATACATGTAATAACTGTATTTAGATTACCGATTTATATAACTTACTTAAGTACACGACTGTACTTAAACATTAAAAAGATATTATTTTGCGTTTTCAAGAGACGTTTTCGTTCTACGCTTTCTATTTCATTTTAGTAAATTCACTAAGAACTCGGATGCAAATATTGTATAACTGTTTCTTAATTTATTTGTGCTGCTGCCATTGATTTTTAGCAGTGGTAGCAGAGCGTAGTTGCGAGAGGCTCTGAAGAAAGTAGGTAGTTAGCATAGCTCGTTTAGAGGCGTGTCTAATAGTTTTGTGAAAATTGCGTAAATTGTGTATTGCTGGTAAATTCAGGTAAAATTGGGAAAGAGAGGTACTAGTGGTAGTGGAGTATCTATGACTCTTGCTGTGAATGGTTTCTGGTAGCTACTAGGAATCTTTTACTAAGACCTCATTTTTACTGACCAAAATGCATCGCCGTGGCCCGTGCTGGAAACTGTAATTCTTGAGAGGCTCTATTGAGGGTTATTGTCTGGCGGTTGTTGCTGTTGATCTCGGACTGTAATAAAATTTGTAATAAAATAGGCAGTTTTCCATTTTTCCTGAAAATTTCGGCATTCATCCTCGAGACTTCTCTTGTGAGCCATATTATATATAAAAAAAATTAACAATTACAACTTAAATGTTACTCACTATATAATCTGAAAAAAACAAATATAAACAAGAGTAATCGAGTTACTTTTTGATTTACTAATTGACCAAACAGAATTAAAACAAAGGGTAATACTTTAGCTGAGGTGAATAATCTTTACGTAAGTATTACTTTGAAAATTAGAGAATCAAATTAATTTTGAATACTGATAAGCTATGCATGAATTATCACTAATAGCCTATTTGGACCTGCACAAATGGATTCTAGACCTATATTGAAAAATCACTAAGATACATTTACAATGAACCTTCAGGTTTAAATTTAAAGATTAGACGTAAAAAGCATTTTTCTGTCTGATTGAACATACTCGTACCTTATGAACTGATTTTCTACGAAATAATATTCCAGATTATTAATAACTCGTCACCATGATACCAAATGAGTAAAAGGGGATGTTTTTACCGTTAAAACCTTAGCTCAAAACTCTTCCAGGACCCCGTTGAAGCAATCGTCTCTTTAGAAAGGACATCTTGCACAATATGTTTTAACAAAATACAGTTGAAAGAAATGTCAAAAAGGTCCCACCTGACGGGGCTGGGTCACCAACTGGTATACCGCGCGCTGCTGGAGGTTGTGGATTGGCTCGTCTCATACGTGTTTAGGGTAGCTATTGGACGACTCAGATACGCCTCACAGACCATGCCCCAAACACATCAACCCACGCTGCGCTGCTTTGTTAAAGCTTTACTATATCCAGCTACGTTTCTCATTGCAATAGTTACCACCATGCACATAAATCAGATTTTTTATGTATTGCGTAGACGAAGTTGATGGTTCTCATCTAGAATGTAATTATTCTGCCTCCATTTCCGTTCAACTAATACTTCTCAGATATAACTTGGTCACAAAAAAACGCTTACAATCCCAAGATCAAAATCTCCTATGCATACATAAACCAGGAATTAATCCACCCAATTCAAAGAGCCGCTCTCCACTATGCGGTCAATTTTTTCACATTTTTCTGCAGTCCTTCTTAGTTATCGCATCTCTCTTACCCGGTTTCGTTTTTTGCACGACTTCATCCGTCGCGCCGCCTCCGTGTGATGGATAACCATCTTGCCCTTCACGGTTCCATCGAGTTCTGTAACTGTCTGATCCCGTCATCAACCACAAAACAATCGTATCTTTGGACATCCTATGATGCTGTAATCCTGCCACCACATTCACAGACAATGACCCTCTGCGTTCTTGCTTCGAGCATCCTCGCCTTCGCCCCTTTCTGCGTTCTACTGCACGCTGTGGACGCCTGCCACGGTGTCTCCTATCCCAAATTCATCGCGACCGCTGGACGTTCACTTGAGACCAGGGCGTATAGATAATCAGACTGTGCGAAATGGAGCGAAAACATAGTCGCATTCTTTTCGTGCAGGAGAACTATCCGCCAATACACACATACAGCCACACCACACCACGCCCTGCCTATCCTAGTTACTCCTACTCGGCCGCTCCTTGCTGTCATACCACCTCACACGCCCTAAGCCCCCTGGCTACTGCCTCCGCCCATCCCTAACCCGGCATACGAATTTTTCTAATACAGTCGATTTTGCAGAATTCTCTGCGCAGCGTGCCACTTATAGACCACCCTCATACGCTAGCCGTGCCCCGACATTGAAGGTCTTTGTCCCTTAACGTAGAACTATTTATTTTTATTTCTTAATAGATAATCAAATTTTATATTTTATCAATCTATTCACCCATTCATCTATTCATTTATATATATACTATAATACACATACTATTTGCTTACCTTTTACTTTATCAATTGCTATATAACTATCTTTACCAATTTTTATATATATAAACAATACTTACCGAGTACTATATATCTATTATATATAAATATATAACTAGAATGTGTTGCAGGGTATTACATTTCACTTATATATATATATATAGCCCTTATAATATCAAACTTTTCAGTAATCTGCTATGCACCTAAATATATATATGTCATTCTTCTTTACATATTATTTTTTAATATATAATGTAAATAATTCTACTACTTTATATTACGTTTCTCCTCATAATCTCGGAAGAATAGTCTTATATAAATCTACTCAACAACAATAATCTCTATTCTACATCTTCTTATATCTTTAAGTTGACATTCATATATACTTTATATATTTATATTTACTATTGTTTACTTCACCACAATTATTAAGTCATTGCATAGTCACTTCGTATACGCACAACTCTTTCGACCAAATATATATATATAAGCATATAACCTGTACATTACTATAATATTAGTATTATTATATATATTTATTACGATCATATATATATTACTATATACATATATATATATAATTATATAATTAATAGTTAATAAATTTATATTATAAACCTTTTGTGAGTATATATGTTATATAAACTTATAATATAAGATACCTTATCAATTTTATATATATACAATAGTTATCCGTACTATAGTAATTAACGGTATGTTATACTATATATATATTATATATTAATATATCACTATATATATATAGTATATATATATATAACATATAGTATTGATTAACTATAGTATATATAATATATATATATAATATATATTAGTATATATATATATATATAATTATATACCTCGATACATATAGCCATTATAATATATTATACTAGCTACTACATAATATATAGTCATATATTATATATATTATAATATACATATATATTATTACTATACTATATATATATATAAATTATATATTATTAATATACATACCCGATATATATATATAAATATACTCATTATTGTTATTTATTATTAATATATAGATAGCTAAATACCATATATATTATATATATACTCAATAATATATACCGTCTATATATATATATATATATATAATATTATAATATATAGTATATAATAGTATATATATACATATAGTACTTATATTATATATACTTTATATATTACTTAATATAATATGATATATTATATACTCTACTTATTCTACAAATCCTACCAGTAGTATTAATCATCAATATCAATGATATATATAATATCCTTATATACCTACTACACTCATAAAACTAGCTTTTATATATGTTAACCTAAATTATATAATTCCTATACTGTGATCATATAGTACTGTTACACGTGACCTATACATACTAGCTACATAATGCTTACCCTCCAATATGCCTTCAGGCAGTAATCAAGTCACAAATATATTAATTCCAATCAATAAATCGCTTATGGATACAACGTCTCAAAATTATCAATATAACATCCCTTTCCTATATCCATCATAACTAACATAATTTACCTTCACCGTTCTTTGAGATTTTCAATCATATTCAACTCAGTATCATGCTTAATTCACTCCTATATACTCTACTGCCAACTTACCACGTTCTTCATCATACTAATTCTCACTCTATTAACCTACCTAATTAACCTCTACTTAACCGACTACTAACGTACTAAAATAGATACCTATAGCCTCTCCTAATTTAAGGCTATACTCACGCGCTAATATAAACTTATGACCTAAGTCTCCTATGTCATCTACTATACTCACATATGCATATCGCTATCATCACATATAATTATAAGAAGTACACCTCCGACACTAACATTTACTTACTACTCACCTCGTCCTATAACTCTTATACGCCCACGCCTCCACTACAACATTCACATCTAAGTTATCGTTCATTCATCCGTTAGTACTAATCGCTGACAAACACAACGCATACTATACTCACACATATCATCACTTCCCTTACTTTACAAACTGTATAATATCGATTCCTTTTACGCTATTAGTATTATCTTCATTATATCATGACATACACTCTTTACTCTAACCGTTCTCCGCTCCCCGCAAAGAAGGCTATTTAGTCCTTTAATAAGATTTATATCAGCTTCATGATAAAGCCCCCTTGAATGACCTATTATCCAAGAAGAGTGTCACTGTCGTATTCCACTTATCGTGACTTTACAATTGATATGCCCCCAATCTGGTGTTTGAAGTCTGTTTGTATGAGGAGATTCCATTTTCTATATATTCACAGCATTCCTAACGCCACCGCTACGATGATCTTTACCTACGTAGAATACATGTCATAAGCACAATTCCCACCTAAGTCTCAGCCCTGCTAATTGGACAAGCAACTGCTAATAGTCGTGAAACATAGATCGCGGTCTCAGAACCCCAAATTCTGTATAGTGAGCTTCTTTAGATCGCAGAGTTTTCGATAATGAAATGAAAATCCCTATCATTGGTTTTATACATTCAACCATGTTTCTTTTTACTTTTAAGTACTGCTCGCTTGACATCCAAGACGAATAGATTAACAACATATTACCACCGATATCCTAGCCATGTGTGGGTCATCCACAATGTTAAACTAACATATCATGAACTTTTCCATACTACTCTAGAGGGAACGTTGTTATAAGAACTACCAAAGGAGGGTTGACGTTTTGTACTGTCTATAAGAAGATTTTTAATATCGTTATGGACTTAGATTATTGTCGAGTTTTATGTGATGCGGAGTGAGTTGAGCATTTTCTTGATGATATTGCGATACACAACCATTGTATACTTATACTACCCAAACCTACAAATTAGACATAGGAAAGAGATAAGAGGTTAGTTGGCTGTCAAGGCTTTCCCCGAGTATATCAGTTATCATATTTGAAGCTTCTTCCTTTATGAGGTGATCTGACGTTCAAGAACAAAATTGTGGATCTTGTGGGCATTCATAATGAGGTCTATATTTAGACATACTATCATCTATACATTTCTACTAGATAATATATTTATTAATAATATACTATTTTACTATTTTATA
>JABUQX010130896.1:12500-32061 GCA_015478945.1 Trachelipus rathkii | reverse complement strand
AATTCAAATCGCTGGAAGCTAATTTACAATATAATAAAAACAGTTACTTATATAAGTAAAAATTAAAATAAAATAATGAACTTTATATGGAAAATATGAATTCAAAAAAAGTGTCAAAATTTGTCCCCACGAGAGGGGTGAAATCACAACCATTTTTATTTTATTTATCATTATTAAAATTTCAATTACTTATTACTAATTTTAATTAAATAGTTACTAATTTAAGTAAAAATTAAAAATATAAATTGAATTTATACATAAAGAGGAATTTAAAAAGATGGCCCAATTCACCCCCACAATGGTGGTCCTGATTCACCCCTTTAAACTGAGTCTAAATGATCATCATGAACTTTATAAAACTATGATTATTAGAATTACATTATTATTTTTGTAGGCTTATACCTACTAATTTGATTCACGGAAAAAAAAAAAATCCAAAAAAGTGTATTAAGGGAAAGTGAGGAGACGAAAGTTATACCTAAAGTAAGCAAAATAATAAAATTGTGCAGTATATACCGGATTATATATATATATTTTATATATATCAGTATATATAATATATATATAAATATATAATATATACTATATATTAATTATATCATATATATATATATATATTATATATATATATAATATATATATTATATATATATATATATATTTATATATAATAATATTATAAAATATAAATATATATATATAATTATTAATATATATATATTATATATAATATATATATATATATATATATTATATAATATAATATAATATAATATATATAATATATATATAGTATATATATACTCATGCAGTCTCCAGGTGATCTGCAGTGTTATCTATAAAAAAAAAACACTATTTCTACATAAAAACTAATATATTTTTGAATTCCATTGTAATGCAAGAACTAAAAAAAAAAAAAATAATTATCTATTTAATAAATAACCCAAAAAATATTATAAATCACGTTTCAAAACTCTATTTAAACATGAATACCCATAAAAAAAGAAACGTTTTCCTTATATCTTTCCAATACTTTAGGCATATTAAAATGAAATAATAATTGTGAAAATAAAAATTAAAAATAAAAATTATCTTTTGTTTACGATTTTCCAGATGAAAATGATATAGTTTAGGCTAGGTCAGGTCACAAAAAAAAATTAATTTCTCTCTCTCTCTTGAGAATCAAGAGTGTTTGTGTGTTGTGTGCTTCTTGTGTGCTGTGTTGTGTGTGGCGTGTGTGTGAAGAATTGGTGCTCGTGTGCGCATGCGCGCGGCTGTGCACGTATGTTCACCTTAAACATTGAAAAAAAAAAAAAATAATGGGGGACTCGAGGACTTCTGGAACGCGAAAAATTTGGGGCGAACGAGGAGAATTATTATTATTATTCACTTTTTTCTTTACCTTTTTTAATTATTCTTCTTCATTTTATTATTTACTTTTTTAATAATATTGGTTTGAAATCTTCTCATTTCTCTCCATGCTATGTGCGATGATTTAAAAAATGTATCAGTTTTTACGTAGCTATCATTAGTTTTTTTACATACAGGAACATCTAATCGGCGAGGCAACTGACCTATATAATATAAATATATATATATATAATATATATAATATATAATAATAAATATTATATATATATATATTATATATACTATATATAATATATATATATATATAATATATTAATATTATATAATTATACTTATAATATAATATATATATATATATATCAGACGTGACTCCTACACTCGTGAATTAGAAAATATTACAAAATAAATTGAGAATTGCAAATGAAATACTAATTAGAAAAATGTTTGATGGAATGTTAATTAATGTTATTAAAATATAATTGTACTGGATTTATGAATAATATTAAAGAATAATAGTAGTTAATTTAGTGCCCAAAAATTATATTAGTCCAACAAATTTTACACGATTGGCCATCTTGTACGTATTGAAGCAACACCAAAAATCAGTTTTTTTTTTTTTTTTTTTATTTTTTTTTTTCTCAAAGGATCATGTTTAAAGAAATTTCATTTATATTTCATGTAAAATTTATATCAATATTATAAATATATTTGAGTGTTACTATTAATACGACTGAATTCTCAGTTCATAATATCTTAAGTTTCTCGACTTGTCTAATAAATTATAAATCGATAGTTGACCATTTATTCTCGTAAGCACCACTGTTTTCTTAATGCAGACTATAATTTATTTCCAACATTGCATTTTATCAAGTTTTTGCCCTAACATTTGCTCTGATTTTTATTTTTCACTTGAAGGCGGGGGAACATATGAAATAAAATGTTTTTTTTTTTATAAATTTCTGAGATTGTGCGTATATATACTGGTAAATAAAATCTATTCTGGTTTCACTGTGATTACCATTTATTAGTAATTACAATACTTAAACGTGAGGAAATTAAAATATATGTAGTAAAAATTGCATTTAACATGTATACTTAGTAGCTTAATACCATTTTAAATATCATATTTTTGACCATATATTTTAATATTTATAATATATAATTATAATAATATTTTAATATACCATAATTTTTACCAGTAATTTATGAAAAGTATCACCACCAAATTTCAGAATAAATGAATTGTAGAAAATCTAAAATGATGAATAAAATAATGCTAAACTTTGTGTTCACCAATATCGAAATTCAAAACAAGTATATAAGTAGTATATATATATTAATATATTATATATATATATATATATAAGTATATATATAATATATATAAGTATATATATATATATATATATTATATATTTGGAAACTTTTTATATAATAATTCAAATTATTGGCAATCATATCCCCTAAACGAGAAAAATCCATTTACTATATATATCTTCTCTCCGCATATCAATGATACCAGGCCGGATACCGGATATCAAAAACTTGCCGTATATCTCGATACCGGATAGTGCCGCTATCCGAGCCCTCCCTATACTCATCTCTATATCCCAACTACCACCGATTCCCTAAGTCGCTCCACGACCACAGCTTTTATACATACGATGTGGGCAATATTTTTTCCCCCACAACAGGGATATAATATATTGTATGGGTGGATGAAAAGAATAAAATTATGAAAATCGAGGAAAGAAAGAAGTTGGAAAGAAAGTGCAGATGTGTAAATGCATAATCACGAGCAATGCATACACAAAGCACACACGGCTGCGGAGGTCGAGCGCTCACACAAAAGACCCTCTGCATGTGCTCACACTATGCACATGCCCAATTTAAAAGAACATAACCACCACTACGAGAATTCAAATACAACTCTCCTGTGTCAAGTATATATGTTGTATATATTATCCATATATATATATATATAATATAGGTGTATTACGGTATAGTATTGTTTTATTACATAAATTATACTATATTATATATATATATATATCTTATATATATATATAATTAGGTAGTTATATTTTAGTATTGATTATTTTATATATATATATATAGTATATATATATATATATATATGGGTATTTATATGTTAGGGGGTTAGGGTAGGGGTAGTAGGGAGGTAGGGGTATATAGGATGTTATTATAGACAGATAGTTTTAAACTTGGAAGTCAAATAATCATAGTTGATATGGGGTATATATATATTATTATAATTATATATATATAATAATATATAATAATATATATAATAATATAAAATATATTATTATATATATATATATGAGGTATATGAATGGTGAGTATATATATATATATTATATATTATATATATAGATAATATATATAGTTGTAGTAGATATAGTATGAGTAGTATTTGATGAGTTAGTAGGATATATATCGTGATAAAGTTATGTAGATTTAGTGAATGTATCGTAGTGGTTCAGTAGAGATAAAACATTAGA
Source organism: Trachelipus rathkii (assembly GCA_015478945.1). Classification (NCBI taxonomy): domain Eukaryota; kingdom Metazoa; phylum Arthropoda; class Malacostraca; order Isopoda; family Trachelipodidae; genus Trachelipus; species Trachelipus rathkii. The sequence goes on along the minus strand of JABUQX010130896.1, from coordinate 28,165 downwards.
ATAAAATTTGTTGATAATTTTTTTATTTTGCGACCATTTATTATGTTTTAAAAATATTAAAAATTTAAATGAAGAATCATATAGTTTTGATAAGATATAAATAATAAGAAACCAGAAAGGAAGTGAGATGAAAAATAATAAGTATATTATATATATATATAAAGATTGTGATCAGTAAGAAATAGAAGAAATTGAAGTAAATGAACTTTTTATTCACGTGTTATTTAATTAAGACTATTAATACATCATCGTATCAAGAAAAAGGAAATATTCATTTTAAATTTAAAACAATACATATTCCGCACTCTTCTATCCCAGAAGATCTGTTGGGAATGGTGGCGTAGTTAGGTGCAATGGAAACAGTTGATATAGTAAGGGGAGGAGTATTGACGTATGAGATGTTCTGAATAAGAGAAGTCCCCTTACCCCCTCTCTTTTGTCCATTATTAGTGAGAACTCCAACAGACCGAAAATCCACCCTAGAAGCTGCACGGGACTGCGACGAAACCTCTTATGGCATCTCGTCAATGGTGTTAGTGTTCATCCCTTTGTCCACGAGTTGTGGTGGTGGCCACAACTATTAACCCCTGCACAAAACCCCCGCCATTCACTCCTATTATCACCTTTCTTCTTGCCTATGCCAAACTCACCTTTCTCTTCTCCTCCAGGGCATTCCTTTACTGACTCAATCCACTTTCTCAGTCTCCCAGGCGAGTCGCTTCCAAGCACATACAATCACTATACAGCCTTATCTATTAGACAAGCCGACCATCATCCATCCTTTCCACTATGACCAACCATCTCAGTGTGTTTACTTCATTTCTGCTTGGTTCAGTTTTACTCCTTCTGTGTGTTCGCACGCACACAACTCGCATATTTATTCCTCATTTTTTCAATTTCTCTTATCTCTATATCTTCTCTCTTAGGATTGCCCATCTGGAACACCATTGTGCTTCTATGATCTTTCCTCTTGATTTCCAGACCATGTTTCACTACTAATAGATGTAAATGTGATAGGGCAAACACATACCCTCTAGTAAGATCCCTAGCGCACTTCAAAGATTTTAGTCTCGTGTATTCACCTAAGAATTTAATCTTATCCTATCTCTCTCTCTCTCATTCAAAACTTTCCTTCTTACTCTCTCAACACTCGTACCCTCATCTAACGTATTCCTACATACGTATACTCTACACTTATTCCAGTTGCTCACCACTCTCTCATATATCTTTCATCGAGACTTCCTCACTCACAAACTTATAACCCCTTACTCTTCATCACGTTTACATTTCAAACCCCTTCTCTATTATCTAATCATGCAAAATCTCTCTTACCAATCCTCTCCCAGAACTGCTCTTCAGGGAGTGCGCCGACGAGCTGATGAGAATCATAGAGTCACCGTGTGCGAGGGTTTATATATGTTAGTTCTATCTCTTCATCTCTCTCTATATATTCTAATTATCTCTCTCTGTAGCTCCCCTGATCTCTAGTTATCTTTCATAACTCCATCCATATAACAAATTGAATAACCAAGGAAAAATAACCATCCTCCTTGCCTCACTCCGCTATTAATATAAACCAATCACTTTCAACTCCATTAATATATATAATTATTATATCATTTATTATTTGTTTTTATATTATATTAGTATATATAATATTTATTATATATATATATATATAATATATATATATATAATATTCTATAAATATATTTATATTAATATTATATATATAATACTGTTATATTATAAATACTTCCTTTTAACGTGCTTTTTATCCCTTCTTGTGGGTTGGTAACGATGGATTTATCACAGGGATTCTAACTTAAATCCGACTATTCCCAATCCTGATCACCACCAATCCTGTGCATCCGCAGCGAATTTTAATTCTCCCCCGAGGAAGATAATAATTTCAGACTTAGTATACTGCGGAGTACGAACACATCCTCTCCGTCGCATGAGAGTCGCGAGGCCACCTACGCCACGAGTTCATTATTTATATAATATATTATAATTTATTATATTATATTATATATATTTTTATTAATATAATATATATATATATATATATTATTATATATATATATATAGTATAATATATAATATATATATATATATATATATATATATATATATATATAATATAATATATATATATATTACTCCCAATTCATGATAAGACAAAAGAGTCTCTAGATAATAGCTGTTTGACGGTTAAAAACCTTTGTACAATTTCGGTAATTACATATTATGTTTTGATGTAGTCTGTTCTCCCTATAATGATTAACTTCCTTTACTTTGCATAATTCCAAAAATTTAAGACTATTAAAGATCTGCGTTCTTCATTAGGTAGTCTAAAGTTACTTCCGCCTCCTTCTTCCTTGGTATTTGATAAAAATTGTTGCTCCATCTTTCTCTTCTTTCTTGCATTAGGGGTCTACTCGCTATTTCTCAGATTCTTTAGTACGTAATTAATTGAATCTTCAGGCTTGAAGCAGCACTTGAATTGAACCAAATTGAGCCCAAAAATGGCATTATATCTTGGTTTTCCTTCTAAAGTAATCCGAATAAATTTTTACTGATGCCAGTCAATTGCCTTGGCTGTGTAATTTGTCTAGTCGATGAAATTGTAAAACACTTGTTCCGCTTGATTATTGTACAGATATCGTATGAATCCTACTGAAATAGACTACAAAGTGTGGGTGTGTGTCATACATAGGCAAGGAACTCCCTGCTTGTGTTAAAACATTAGAAGTTTATACACATAATTGAATAGTAGAAAGATAGATGTGTTTTGTATAATCTTTCAGTCACAAATCTTCTAGATTTAGCTTAGCTAGCAGAGGGGTAGCGATGCTATACCTAACTTTTTGCCGAGCATGATGACTGTAATCTTATAAACAGAAAAAAAATATCTATATTTCCTGTATCATTAAATCCCGCTCAAAGAACCTCGAATGGCCATAAAATTTGCCCCACTCCTTCCACTTCTACATGAAATGTGAAATATAGTTGCAGCAAAAATGCTCCTCTCTAACTTTGAGTCTATGAAATCTGAAGAAGAAGGTCCTTATAGACGTATTACGCTCCAACAGATATTCCTCCAGGTAGAAACTATTGAATGTATGCCACCTACATCAATTTGTCAATATTTCAGCGAATGAAGAATTAAGATATTTTAGTGCAATATGACTAAAGAGAATGCAAGCATGCAACAATTAACATCAATTCCAACATTTAAATCTTCCTTTAATTGCTTTATTCCCTTCTCAGAGGGAAACACGGGGGGGGCTACAGGAAATCGAACTTAAAGGCCGCCCTAATCCCAAGCCCTGTCCCACCAAGTCTTCGCGTCGCAAGTTTTAATTCTTGCCCCAGGAAGAAAAAAACTCGCACTGCCTACGCGGAGATTTATTATCTCATCCTCATCGCACAAGAGTCGGCGCAGTCATCTCCTTAGCGCCACGGATGCGTTCTATTAAAAATGATTAAACAACCTAGAAATGATCTGGTTATTAAACCAAGATAAAAGCTCTACTACTATTATATAAGAATATTGCTCTCCCTGTTGTTCAATGAATTAATCCACTTTCACTGATGTCTTGTTCCATTAATCTTTAATTCTCTCTATTTTATTCATTAACACTTAGGACAATTAGAGGTTACGGTAGAACGAGGGCCATGCCCATAGAAAGCACTTCTGTATTTAGAAAAATACGCGCGCAAATTAGTTAAACCATTTGCACTAACAGTTGTGATGTGTATTAGAGATTGTCGTAAATCTTCCACTAATAATTAAGGCCACTCTTATAATACCCAGACTAATTATGATGCTTTTATGTAAAAATGTTAACTATTATTAAAGTATGAGTTCGTTTTTAGATTAAGTTTATAGCTAAAACTAAGTTGTGACAACTTGCGTTCGTGACAACTTTTAGTTTTAGAAACAAATGATATGAATCGTGATTGTTGTGTGCGAAAATCTCAACGAGAAGTAGTTTGGAAAATCACCCTCCAGAGTCACCACTCTGCAATAATCGAGTTCAATACGAAGCGAAGCGCTCACATTTATAAATAACTTTATGTCTGCGGCTGAAACATTCGCTAACATTTGTTGTCTCATTAATTCTTGAAATTATTTTTATGTATAAAAAGGATTCTGATGGTATGTTGCGTCACGTTATAAACTTAACTTGATAAAATTACTGTTTATATTAAAGATAAGAATAAAGATATATAAAGTTAAAAATTTGAGTTCATGTTTTATTTGAAAGAGTGATAGAATATAAAAATTAATGAAAATTATTTAAGATAATGTAAGCTAGAAGAAACAATTCTAATCGTAAAATTCTTAATCACAGTATAACGGTTTTATAGTAGTAGTAGATATATAGTATATATATATTGTTATAGAAGTTTCGTAATATAATATAGGGGTATATATATACATATAATATATATAATATATATACTAAATATATATACATATATATAATATATATATATATATAGTATATATATATATATATACTATATTTATACCTAAATATATATATATATAATATATATATCATATATAATTCAGAGGTGGTCACCCCGCTCATTTAGGGTAAGGTCCGCAATAGCGCACTCCGCACCTTGCAGGAAAACGTTAGTCGCTAGCCGCTCCTCCGCCCACTTATCAGACATCAAACCTCCCACTATCGCAAGTCCAGCACGATCCGCCACGTCCGCACTCTCCGCTAATAATGGCAACTTCACGAACAAATTTTAATATTAAAGTATCTAAATATATATATCCTTACAAAAAAAAAAAATTTTATATAATATGCGAAAAAATTTGAATGCCCATATTTACCAAAAATCTCAAGATTTCCCACTTCCTCCTCAATGTCGTCTTCAAAGGACAAGAATTCCATATTACCTTCAAAAAGATCACGTGCCTCAAAATCTAAAAGCACGTTCCCAGCGTTGACCTCTTATGCCCTCAAAAATATCCCCAGCCAATACTAAATATTCGCCTCATACAGCCAGAGAATACTAGGGAAGAGTGTATTAAATTTCTCTTATGAACAAAGCTTCAACAAATTCTGCACTATGTCTTTGAAAGGAAAGATCCTGGATGAGAGGAGTGCCTGGCATTAAGCTTCAACTTTCCAAGCAAGTCTTGCCTAATTTAACTGCAAGTCCTCAACCAAATCATTTCTGCACTCCTTCTGAAATATCTGTTTGACCCACCTGTCCACACCATAAGAAGGCTTATGTTCGTTCCAAGACTTAGTAGTAAGACTTCCATGAAGCTCACTCCTGCAGAATCGAGCCTAATGCTTTTTTGTACTACGTATCGCTCGGTGCTATAGATTATATATATATATATATATTATAATATATAATATATAATATATATATATATATATATATATATATAAATAATATATATATAATATATATAATATATACATAGTTTATATATATAATAATTTATATACATATATATATGTTAATCAATTCTGTGTAAAAACCCAAATATATAATTATAATTTATATATATTATATATATATATATATATATAATATTAAACAATGTATTATTATATATATACTATTTAATACTATATTATTAATATTATATATATATATATATTTGGGTTTTACACAAAATTTATTTTAGATATTGCCTAGTTATAATATAATAAGTAATATAATTATAATTAAAGTTATAGATGAGGTAATAGCATTCAGTCAATAAAATCAATTAAATGTTATTTATTATATTATGCTACTTTAAGGTGGTTGATTATTATTGTGGAATTTAATTATAAAAATCAAAAAGTCTTTAGGGACTAAAAGTAAATTAGTTATAAAACTATAAATATAAAAATTATATTTCATTTATAATTTTATAACTAATAAGAATCTTAATAAGTAAACCATATTTTCATTTTAAAAAGCGTTCCACCAAGAAAAAAAAGTGACGATCCGCACGTGCAAGTCCGCTATTTTCCTGACGACTCCGCACCTCCGCCAGTCCGCACCTATTCTGGGTAGTCCGCTCGGAGCGTACTAGCGGACTAAAGAGCGGAAGTGCCCACCTCTGATATATATAATAATATATTATATATATATTAATATATATATATATATACTATATATATATTATATATTATTAATTATATATATATATAATATATATATATAATATATATATATCAATATATATATATATATAATATATAGTATAATATATATATATAAATATATATATATATATTATTATATATAATTATATATATACAGCTATATATATATATAGAGTATATAATAATCGATTAATAATATTATATTACTATTATATATTATTAAATATATATATATTAACATGCAACTAATAATTTGACAAAAAAAGAAGACAAAACAAATATACAAACCCAAGACTTAAAAACTCCATCAAAGTGATGGAAAAATAATTAAATGCATTAATATCTATTCATTATCCTGTCAAAGCATTTATAAGTATAATATTAATCTTCTATCTTATAACACAATACTACAAGACCAATTGAAAACTGAACTGGAAGGAAGACGAGAAGGTCAAATAACAACAACGAATCGACTATTTTGTTGTATAAAGATCAAATGAATTCATTACTATCTAAAATATGAAAATTGATAAAGATACTAAAACTGTATCCGTTAATAGAAGTATATAAACAATTATTTTTCGATCCGACTCAAATTTTGATATCTATAATTATTATGTTTTAGAGTTCAGTTTTAGAGTGAGCAATTGGATAAAATTATGTCTAAAGGAAATATCAACTCAATTATGATTCTAATATTATTCATAAGTAGTGTATGTGAAATAGCGTGCTCAAATATATTCTATATTTTTTCTTTGTCTTATTTTATTTATTATCAAGAATTTATCTATTTCATAACATCGTTATAAGAAATAAATAGGGAGCAAATTGGAAGTTTGTTACTATGATTTAACGTTAATTTCTTGGATTTGGTACAAATTCCCTTTATACGAAACGAGATCTCTCTGACAAAATAGTTGTGCAATATCGAATTATAGGGCTTGTAATATCGCGTAAGGTATATTTAAGAGCATTATCTGAAGAGAGTACCATGGTGCTGATATTCTATGTGTAGGTTTAATTAAGTGTGAGAGGTAAGTTAAGAGTGTCAGGTCCATCTGAATATTGCAAGTTATTTCATTTTCGTTCCTAATACATTCCTTGTGATAAAACTAGAACCATTAAAGCCTACGTATTAACTTGCGACAAGAAAGCAATATATTATTGATTAATAAATATGATCTAGTGCTTTAGATAAGTATTTTGACTTGCCCCACACTTTATATTACCATAGGTCTTATCAAGTATGTAAAGCTAAAAGTAGACAAAATAATTATAATTAATAAAATACTAGTTAGTATAACCTTTTACTACAAAATTAAATATAATTAATGCATTTATAAATATATGTGTATATTATATTAATTATATACTATATAATTAAAATATTAATTAAAATATAAATATTTTATTAACTTATTACTTAATTAGTATATTAATATCTATCGGACCCTTGCTTATATGTTTTATTGAGTATATCGTCAATGTTATTGGATATTTATGACTCTTTTGAGGTCAGGTGGGCCACACATTATCACCCTACAAATGCCGGTCATTATCACTTCCGTAATTATGCTATACCTGTCTATCTTACGCCTCTGCCAAATACTCATCATTTCTCCCCCTTCCAGGTCAATTCCTATTAACTGTAATTCAATCTAACTTATTCTTCAGTATCTCATCAATAGGTTCTAATCCCAGCACGTATCATTACCACATATAGAATTAATCCATTCAGCATGTTATACCAATATCAAGTATACTAACTAAATATATCCATATATATATATATATATTTACACCTTAAAATGACAAACTATATATATATAAATCTCATACGTACTTTTACAATTATTATAATTCTCTCATATCATAATCCCCTTGCTTCACATCCAACACAACTCTTTAATATCAGTTCAGTTCTACTCTAATTTCCATCAATATTATTTTATCATTCATCTATCACACCTTTAGTATTTAATATAATATACTTACCACAGAAATTCGTACCTCTCGCTGCATAAGACAAATATATATTATATATAGTAATAATAATATATATACTATTAAATTAATATATCATATATAATATATATATATACTATATATATTATAATATATTATATATAGTAATATATATATATACTAATTATATATTATATATATAATACATATATTAATATATATATAATCTATTATTATATTATATATATATATATTATATATATATATAATTATATATATATATATATAATAATTAGATCCGGTGAACAGAAATGTTATTGGATAGATGATGCCGATAGATTGGTAGAATCACTATAACCCTATAATCTTAAGTTAAATTAATAATCTTTATCAAAAACTCAGTGTAATAAGGTTTTAAATTAATATAGGAAATGTGTGATGTGAGATTGATGGTGCAAGAAGGAACAGTATTTTAAGTGAATAGTAGGTTTATTAGTAAGGATAGGTTATATATAATGCTGATATAGTAGTAGATGAGAAGTATTGAAAGAATGTAATCCGCAATAGAGTATAGAGATGGAAGATTACTACTAAATAAGTATCAAGAACAATACGAGATAGGTGAATTGAGTTATTGAAAGTTAGTATATATATGTATAAACCAAAGACGTGTTATAGAGGATATAGTACCAGAATAGGATTGAAGGATGTGAGCAGCCATATTAACCTTAATTTATATAATGAGTGTAATACGTAATGAGTGTTAAAAGTCAGTGGGTAAACGTATGAATTTATAGGGGAATAATTTATTGAGTGCGGTGCTCAGTGCGGAGATCAATAAAATTCTATCGTAGCGTATTTTTAGTTAAAGAGGCGTCGAGTGACTGTGGACTGTTTTGTGAAGAACAGAGGTGCGTCTTAAGTGGTAGAAGATTTGTGCATTAAATCTTTACATTGAATCAAAATAAAATGAAGAAAAGAGTGAGATTTTAAAGTAAGTAAAAATAATTTGACATTCATAGGCTTTAATGATTGCAACATAGCTATGATATAGGATTAACTATAGCGAACAATCCATGGAGTGTTACTATAAATATGTGTTGTTATCATTAGGCTCTGAATCTGAATCAAACAGGATGTTCATGAGCGATATGTAACAGTGGCGTGTATGTGATAAGATTAAATGTGAGAGTGTATAGATCTTGATTTTAAATCTTAATAGCCATGAGCTGAGGCACTAAATGATGCTTGTCTCCTTGACTTCACAGTTCAATTCTGTATATGGCATGCGTGATTCCTGAGTTATAAAAAATTTAAAGACGTTATGGGCTAGTGCATGGAGTTGTCATAAACAACCCTGTCGCGCTTTCTTCATAAAAAAAAAACCAACCAGCATGGGCTTTTTAGTAGTTTTACATTGTAGTATTGCTGTAGATAAGTTGAAAAACCATTTTATAGCATCTGAATCAAATCCTACTACTATGTTCAATCTTAGGGAAGAAGAGAAATTAATTGACATGCTTTGTGATGGCATTCATACTTGCAATGAAAACGCAACAGGGTTACATACAGTACTTAAATAATTATATTCTGATTATTTTATTTATAAATTTATTACTTATTATTACACGTATATTTTAATATAGTATATTTAATATACTAAAATATTTATTATATATATACTATTAGGTAATATAGTGACTATTTTATATTGCTATACACATCATATAGAGTACAAAAAAATATTTTTTTAATGATAATTTGAACTCGCATATAAATACTCCAACACCCAGAACCTATCATATTCTCATTAAATTACATGAAAACTAACATACTGGTCAGCCGAGGCAAATTAGCTACTAGTCTAGAAAGAGTCTGACTCAAGCGAAGTAATCATATATTTATTATATATAGCTATATATGGCGGATACTGGTCGAAGAAGATCAATTTCTCCCCTCAGGATACAGAAGTCATTATTGAGATATATAAATTATTTTGTATGTGAGAGTAAATCGTTTATTCTCCAATTCTGAGTCATTATATTTACTAAATAACTAGTATATATCTCTTCATATTATATTATTGAATTATATTTAATTTAATAATACAATCATTGTATTCTACATTAGCTAAATTAGTTACAGGATTATATATTTGAAATAATGTCATCTTATTATACGAGAAAAAAATGATATAACGGCTAGCTGAAATGCGTAATAGTGAGATCGGCACAGTATAGATCGTGACAAAATCTACGAAACAAGTTTTCGTCTTTGCACATTACGGTGCGAGAGAGAAGAACTATTTTTGACTACAACAAATAAAACAAAGTAAGGCACCTAATCGCCTCAAATATTAATAAGAGAAGAGTGATAATTCCAGAGTCAGCATAAATGAAAGAGTTTCATTTATTCTAACGTGTGCAGTTCATCTGTGAGCAATAACAGTGAACACTTTCGAGAATTTAATAGAGAAAGCTTAGATAACTGCTATGTTAAATAAATTATACAGGTATCTAACTCTATGAGATCTAATAGTATAATAATATCTGATCAGAGCAATCTCAAAAAAGTGAATAATTTTATACATTTACATAATTTTATTTCGCCATTGAATAAATAAAACATTAGAAATCCACAGTATTTATATCACTTTGTGAGCTAATACTAAATAATTTATAGTGTACAGTATCTCTGATTATAGAATGCTGATTCTTTGTCTCAAAAAATATAGGAAACGTCTCATATCTTGAAAAGCACATTAGAGCAAGTACTAAGCTAACTTACTCGCCTCTCACCCATATTTATTTAGTTTCTTCTTTTTGCTGTCTCTTATTTTTTTTGTTTTTTTTGAGTTGCGGTTATGAATTATTACGGTGCAAATCTTATGTCTATTATACTATATATTCACCTTCTAGATTCCAAAATATTGTAGATACTAAATTTTCAGATTTTTTAAATGGATATAGATTATTAAAAATAAAATTTTGTTTATCTTACTTTATCTGCTATGAGTAAAATCCATTTTTATCACATCGTCTTCCCGACTTTACCTTATGATTCATAAAATTCAATAATTAAAGTTATATGAGTAACAAAATAAACCCAAGAAGTTTAGTATTTGAGTAGTATGTTAGAGTTTATTCTCTTGGTTTGGGTGGGCTTTTGGCTGTGGGTTTTTTGGGCTTTATGGGTTTGTGTCCTAACTCTGTATATATTATGCTAAGTAAGGTAATATATATAGGTGTTAGAATCATATACATAATAGAAGAGACGTGGAGGTGCCTTAACCTATATATTAATATCCAGATGTATTATGGTGTATTTTTACTTGAGGTTGATTTAGCGAATCTGTAGAGGATTTTGTGAAGGATTGGTAGAGGGATTTAGCAGTAAGTTGTTTACTATACTGTTAAGAGTATATGATAAGATAAATCGATAATAAGAGTAAGGTTATGGTTCGTGACAGTGCGAGGACAGTTCTCTAGTGTGAATATTAACTGTTGTAGTATTATAATATGGTTGACAACTAGGAAGATTATTACGTTCACCTCTTTACCCCATATCTATAGTGAGTATATAGCAGTAGTAGCTCACAACTAATGCACAGAAATGCGATGCACGTCATATAGTTATTTTTAGAGTTCAATTTTATAGGTATCATAATTAAATAATGATAATAGCCGTGACCAAACCTCTTTATTTAATCACACTATAATATTATAGAAATATATGAGGGTAGTGAAGTTGATATGTGAGATAAAAAATTATATCCATAATTAATTGAAAATACTACTAATATGGATTCATTACTTAAAATAAATTTTCTGATATTTCTGATCTATCAAAAAGTTTATTGAAAGTTTATTTTAATGATCATTACTGATAATCGTAAATATATATATATATATGTTATATGTACAGCTATACTTCAATAATTATTTAATACTTATATTTTATAATGCATATTCAAGTTTATTATTACTTATATTATTATTTAATTATTATATATATTGTTAAATTATATTAATTATTATTTAATTATATTTTTTTACAATTAAATATACTTACCATTAACCATATATTTATTTAATGAGTAGTTTATTGTGTTATTATATTTGAATTTATATATCATTATATTATTAATTCATTATATATAATTATATATTATTTAATTATTAAACTAACATGATACAATGAGTGTAAAGATTCTTTTTAATTATTTAGATTAAGGAGTAAAGTATTTTAAAATTATGAGTAGTTTATTTCTGACAATATCTTTTCTGTCAAACTTATGCACTAATATGTATTAGCTTGTCGATTCAACTTTGTAACCTATCAAAAGAAATAAAAACTATATTTTGATTAGAATAATAGGATATTAATTTTATAAGAATAATTATTATTTTTATGGATTAATTTCGCTAATGAAAACTAAATTATAAATATTATTCTCCAAATTAATAAATAAAATAAATCATAACATAAGCGCTATTTCTAAGCTTTTAAAACATAAAATTTACTTAGTATTACGTTTAGAAAATAAATTTACCTTATCCATACTTAAAGTCTTCTGTAATTTTCTATTAATGCAGTACGGCTTATATATACTATACTATAGCATATTGTTAGACAGTAGTAGTTTCAAAAGACCAGGCAAATTTTTAAAACTTATTTTATCAGAACACATCATAATAAATAACATAGACTATTATAATAACTTTTCAATCTAGCCTTTAAAAACTTATTCCACTACCTTCATTTCATTTTGGTAAATACTGTCTGTCATTAATTATTTCCAGTCACACCTTCGTTACTCATCTTACATCATACAGAAGTATTCCAAAGAGATGATTTCACAAGAATACATAAAATATTAGCAGTATGGTGGGTAAGATTCATTATCATAACAAGAAACTAAGCTAAACACACCATCATCCATTTATAAATTATGATAATACAGCTGTGACTAAAACTCAATGAAATATATCATTTTACAAATCCTATCATGTGTGAACGCGAACGTCCTTTTGAAAATCCTTTTCAAATCTTGAGTAGGTCCGACTACAATTGAACTAATATAAACAACAAAGGCCCGATATATTAATCAGTGCTAAGCAAAATACAAATCAGATGTATCTCAGAGCCGCAGAGCTCTGAAGTAGGGAAAGAGCAAGATATTCAATCTTATGTACCAGTAGAATAGATAGTTACTCCTCTCTTGATATACTTTATCTTTTCTTTCTTCTCTGTTTATTTCTATATATTAAAAATTTAATCGAAGAATAGAATCCTTATGAGTAAATATTAAAAAAATAGTATAGAGAGAAAGAGAAATAGAGAACTAGAATTCTCCTATAACTAATGAATTGAATAGATCGATCTCCATTTTGCTCTCAATACAATCTTTCTCTCCTCCAAAGCAATATTTGGTCCATATCGGTTCCTCTTTACCCGCTTCGCATTTTTTTCGATACTCCCGATATCTTGTCACTCTTTAAGAGAGATCGATATAGCTACAGAGACGACAAAACAGATACTTGTAAATGCCGAACTCTATGCAATAAACTGTGCCTGTTTTGGTGAGTCCCTTTTCGCGAAAGCATATTGCGCAGAAAATCAGTGCTATTAAACGAGAAAATTGAGTATATTGTCCAAGAATACTAATTTCATATCTTTATAAAAAAGCATTTCTTTTTACATAAGCTGCAAAATAATAAAAAACTATACTCTAGCTTACCTCTGTTCAAAGCTTCACAAGCAAATAAGATGACTTGTGGTTTGACTATCATAGACGTGAGAAGTGTGAGTGAGAATAATGCCAGGTCTTACATTTGAAAAAACCATCTGACAGTGAATAAACGTGGTTGTAAAGATCTATTGCTGAAGTTATTTCACCCACATAAGATTCCAAAGTAATAATAACTGACAGTATGATTAACTTCACATAGTTATTACGACACATACTGGAATAAAATATATCAAGAATCTTACTAGAGATTAAGATAGGCTCATGATGAGCTTGTTATCAAGCATAGAACCCTAATTACTAGACACGCTGACATTCAAAGATAAAATATGAAAATCTTGTCACTACATCTATCGTACCAAATGATGAATTTAACCACCTACTGGTGACTAATACAAAATGGCTGAAGTCATGCCAGAAAGCAGCAAATAAAATGTTAATTTTAACGATGAGTATACGTTACCAAAGTTCTGAGTCGACGAACATTAGCTCTTTGTATTTTTGAGAGGATAGTTCAAAGAAACCGAACATCAAAGAAGTACTCTCATAACATTGTCCCTAACGCCAAGAAGATGTACAGATTACTAACTACTAATGTTTGCACAAGACAACATAGATATTTTTTAGCTTACGCTAGTTGAAGACGCTATCCAAAACTTTCGGAACACACATCCTCTGTGCCAACATCAGGCGAGACATATTATACTGTAATTAACAAAAACATAATTTGTATTCTACTTACAAATGCTCACTATAAAAACTCATGCATGCCTCGGTATATATCCTCCATTAATTAATTCAGGTTGGACTCTACCGGAAGTATTGATTGAAAGTAAGAAAAGTTATATATCATGTTTTTTTGTAAATCTATTACTTATATTCAGTCGTAAGTGTATAGTATAACTATATTCCCTGCAGAAGCTTGGTACCAGTGACTCAATACCTGAGGCATTGTCAGAAGTAAAGGTAATTTTTTGATTATTTTTTAAAAAAATCAAAAAATCAAATCAATGATTTGTTTATTTATAATAATTAGTATTTTCTATATTTTTTTTATTTTTATGAGAATACAAATTGCTATCATTTTATTATTTATTTTTAGTAATATAATTAATCAAACGAATACGATTATAATTCATCATACTTTTATTACTTAATAATAAATTTTAAGTTAAATACATTTAATTATTTTAGTTAAGTAGTTTAATATTATATTATATACAGCATATATATATATTATATTAATAATGAATTTCAGTAGTACTAATATGTATAATTATATATATATATATATCATAATATATATATTAATATATAATATAATTAATATATATTATATATATATAAAATATATAATTATATTATTATATATAAATAACTAATATATATTAATATAGTAATATTATATATTATATATATTAATATATATTAAGATATATATATATATAATATATATATAATATATACTAATAATAATTATTTATTATATTATATACCTATAATATATATGATATAATTATATATATATATATATATATAATAATATATATACTATATTATATATATATATATAACTATTATTCTCATATATATATATATTAATAAGTATATAATATATTAATAATATAAGATATAATATATATATATACTAGAAATATATGAATTTGAAAAGTATTTTGAGGGTTATTATATTCATTAATATTAAAATCGCTTTCAAATAGTATTAATATGTATTATAGTGAAAAATTGAGTAATTGAATGAATGTATCTATAATGAAATATATATTCATTATACATTAAATCATATATAA
>JABUQX010130895.1:25000-27500 GCA_015478945.1 Trachelipus rathkii | reverse complement strand
ATACATATATTATATTATTATTATTATTACATACATTATTATACATACATATATATACATATATATATATTATTATTATATTACATATTATTACATATACATATTATACATACATATTATACATATATATATTATTATTATTATACATATTATTACATATTATATTATATTATTATTATTATTATTATATTATTATTATTATTACATATATATATTATTATATTATTATTATTATTATTATATACATATATATACATATATATTATTATTATTATTATTATTATTATTATTATTATTATTATTATTATTATTATATATACATATATATATATATTATTATTATATTATATATTATACATATATTATTATTATTATTATATTATTATTATTATTATATGTTATATTATTATTATTACATATTATTATTACATATTATATTGTTACATACATTATTGTTATTACATACATTACATATTATTATTATTATTGTTATATATATTATTATTATTATTATTATTACATATATATACATATATATATATATTATATATACATATATACATATTATTATTATTATTATTACATATATATATATTATTATTATTATTATTATTATTATTATTACATATTATTACATATTATTATTATTATTGGTTATATTATTATTATTATATATATTATATTATTATATATTATATATTATTATACATATTATTATTATTATTATTATTATTATTATACATATTATTATTATTATATATATTATTATTATGTTATTATTATTATATTATTATATTATTACATATTATTATTATATTATTATATTATTATTATTATTATTATTATTATATTACATATTATTATTATTATTATTATTATTATTATTATATATATATACATATTATATTATTATTATTACATACATTACATACATTACACATATTATACATACATACAATACATTACATTGAGCATATATATATATATATTATTATTATTATTATTATTATATATATATATATATAGTGATATTATTATTATTATTATTATTATTATTATTATTATTATTATTATTATTATTATTATTATTATTATTATTATTATTATTATTATTATTTATTATTATTATTATTATATTATTATTATATATTATTATATATATATTATTATTATTATATATTATATATATTATTATTATTATTATTACAGCATATATATTATATTATTATATTATTATATATATATATATATATATATATATTATTATATATATGTTATTATTATTACATATATATATTATTATTACATATATATATATTATTATTATACATATATTATTATTATTATACATATTATTATTATTACATATTATTACATACATATTACATTACATATACATACATACATGAGCAGCGTACATATTGTTGGCTGTTACATATATATATTATTATATTATTATTATTATTATTATTATTATTATTATTATTATTACATATTATTATTATTATTATTACACATATATATATTATTATATTATATTTATATTATATTATTATTATTACATATTATTATTATTATTATTATATGGTTATTATTATTATTATATATTACATATTATATACATATTATTATATTATTATTACATATACACATATACATATATTATATTATTATTACATATTATTATATATTACATATTACATATACATGATATTATTACATATATATATATTATATTATTATATATATTTTTATATACACATACATACATACATATATACATATTACATATAATTATACGCAAAAGATCTATACATAGATGCATAAATATATATATAGAAATATTATATATTTAGTATTGTTTATATATATATATATATATATATATATATATATATATATATATATATATATATATATATATATATATATATATATATATATATATATATATATACACACACTTTTATGGGTGAATGACCCATAAATACTTATCTTTCTTAAATTAGAATCATTTACGTTGTACTCCAAAAAAAGAAAGCGTCAAAACTAACCAAAAATTATAGTTCAAAATCTGCAAGTTAAATATTTATTCAATTATATTAAATTAGTTGTCAAAGTTTTTTATTTTTATCTTCGTTTAAAATTTTATATATATTTGTATAAATTTCAAATTTTTATCGGTAACTAATTATTATAATGTAATGGGTTTATTTGCAAAAAAAATATTTGTTAAGAAAACTTTGCATGAAATTAATTTGGGATAGCTTAGTTAATATTTAGTTTAAAAATTTGAGATAATATATTTTTTATTAAAATGTCTTAAAACTTTAATGTAATCAAAATACCAAGACCTAACTTTACATAACCTCTCCTTAATTTTCTTCCTCACAAACCTTCACATATATTTGTTTCTGTCCATTTGATAATAAGATGGAAAAGAACATCCGTTTCTTTGTCAGTACAAAGATTGAACACAATTTATATAATGGAATATGAT
>JABUQX010130895.1:12500-17500 GCA_015478945.1 Trachelipus rathkii | reverse complement strand
CTATTCCATTTAATAGTAATGACGGTAAACCTTTCAATGAGTTTATAGATGATTTTGAGACTTACGCTGAAGATAGTTGTGGGTCTAATCAACGAAAATGGTTATTAGATCTTGGTTCGCTTCTGTCTGGCTCTGCAAAGTCATCATTTAATGCGATTAACACAGGTAAGATGTCATATGATCAGGTTGTCGATAAAATGATAAAATGGTATCAATCGAAGAGTAAAGGATTGAGTGATGATGGGCATATCGCTTCTGCGAAAGCTAAATTAAAAGAAAAAGAACATCCACATTTACTTGCTATTAGATTTGGAGTCTCTAATTGAAATGTTAAGATGAGGAGTCAAAGTGAAAGAGATGAACTATTAATGCAAAAGTTTTTACATGAAGTGTCGAAGCCTCTTAGGAAAAGAGTTAGAGAAAGAATTAATTATGTTAATTTTATTGTGAGTGAAAAACATTACTTGAATTGGACATCGTTAGGGAAATGTTAATTGAGTACGAAAGTAATGATGATGAATATAGTATATGTAATATGAGCTGTGAGAGCATCTACTCTACTTTCAGTAGAAGTTTTTATGCAACACGAAAACAGAAGAGGAAGAGTTCAAAATTTAAGTGTATAAAGTAAAGTACACTGATGTTCTTAGCAAGGCACCAGCTAAAATGACAAGAACTGAGGAGACACGGCTTACGATTTGTAGTCATTGGGAGAAACCCAGCCAAAGTTATGAAAACTGTAGAAGAAGACAGAAGTTGTGTTGAGTATGCGGGAGTAATAAGCATTTAATGAGACAGTGTCAAGATTATAAAGTAAAGAGTGATCAGGCTTGTTACAGTTGTGGAGCATCGGAACAAATTAGGCAGAATTGTCCCATCTACGTTCAAGTACGTAACAATGAAGGAAGAGTTGGCAGTTGTGACTGTTACTATAGAATGCTTGCCAAAATTATCTGAAGACATTGTTAGAAGGGGAGGGGAAATTTTTTTGGGAAAAGGGTCCCCAGGTTTCAAGGAATGTATAGCAAGAGTCTCATATGGCTAGGTAGGTCTTAGGATCTACTTGGACTTGGCCCAGGTGTAAATGTGAACGCTCCTTATTGCGAGGGGGAATAAGGAGTAATTAGAAAGCAAAAGAACAAAGGAAAATGAAATCCTGAAAAGTTTCTTTGTTCTACTGTCCTGTTCTTATCCAAAAGTAACATTTCAGGATTTCATTTTCCTTTGTTCTTTTTGTTTCTAATTACCTAACCTAACCAACCTTGAATTTTTAGGTCAAATCACAACTTTCTAAAGGAGGAAGAAGGAAACCAAGTTTACTGGGATCTCTAGCCACATACTTATTTAGCAAAAAATATCCGCGAGAAGAGCGATTTATTCAATTCTTTGAAGCAGTTCATCTATTTCAATCTACATAAAGTAACGTATATATATATATATATATATATATATATATATATATATTATATATTATATATATTATTATATATATTATATTATATATATAATACTATATATAATATATATATATATATTATATATATATAAATATATATTATATAATATTAATAGATATATTTATTTATATATATAAATATACGTTACTTATGTATATTGAAAAGATGAACTTGCTTCAAAAAGAATTTTGAATAAATCGTTCTTCTCGCGGATATTTTTTGCTAAATAAGTATGTGGATAGATATTCCAGTAAACTTGGTTTCCTTCTTCCTCCTTTAGGAGGTGATTTGACCAAAAATATAAGGTTTAGTTAGGTTAGGTACTAAAGTTAGGCAGGATAGGTGATGTTAGGTTAGGTTAGGCTAGGTTAGTTAGGTAAGTTAACATAACTTACCTAACATAACCTAGCCTCGCTTAATTTAGCATAAACAGTGTTGTTAGGTTAGGTTATGTTAGTAAGCTAACCTAACCTACCTAACCTAACCTAACCTTATCTCACTTAACCTAACGAAAACAATCAATATTGCTCAAAGGCTATATATTATATATATATTAGATATATATATATATACAAATATATATATATAAATATATATATATATATATATATATATATAATATATATATATATATATATATTATATATATATACATATATATATATTTATATTATTATATATATATATATATATATATATTACTATATATATTATATATATTATATATATATATATAATATATGCTAAATATATATAATATATATATATATATATATAAATACCAGTGAATGAGTAAATCGACTCACGTACTGAGCATTGAGCGACTCGACGACGCGAATCATCACTTTCTCTAAATTAGTCCCGAACAAAAACTGCAATTTTGCTTTATATATATATATATTATTATATATATATAATTATAATATATTATTATATATATATATATATATAATATATATATATATATATATATATATTAATATATTATATATATATATTAATATTAATATATATTATATATATATAATATATATAATTAATATATATATATAGGTCCGGTTATGTTTTACGTTCTCCGTCAATTCTTTTAATAATAAATTACTATTAGTATATGATACTAATAATGAAAGTAACTAGTAAGGGTAATGAACAGGATAAGAAAGTTTTAAATATTAAAAAGATGAATAATTTAATATAATCGTACTTTTTTTAAGTCATCGACGTTTGGGCCGCTATCGTACCGACCAGTACATTACTCGGAGAATTGAATTTTCGTACTTGTAAATACCTCAAATAAAAGAAACATACTTGCGTTTTTTGTTTTGTTAATTTTCGTTCACAGGGAAATGTGTTCCAATTCTTACAATCGATATTAAAACACACATTTACACATAAATTAAAAAAATTAGATTAGTAAATTGTTGGATATATAGATATATATATATATATATTATTAATATATATCTATATATATATAATATTATATATATATATTATATTATATATATTATATATAATAATATATATATTATAATATATATATATATATATATTATATATCTATGATGTACCAAAGGTTGCGCAATACGCGTGTAAAGAAAGCGTTAAAGCGTTAATCCGTTAATTAACTCTTTAATTTTTTTCGTTAACTTTTAACGCTTTCGTTAATTTCGAAAAGAAGTAACGGACTATTAACGAGTTAAAATTTTCCCTACATCCGTTAATCGTTACTTTAATTTAGGAGTTTATAAAATATTTTCTTATCAGATTTTAAAATGTATTAGATTCGATTTTGATAACAAACTTTATTTTCCAAAATTTCCTAAACGCTCCTGTCAGTTGCTCAAAATATCTTTTTTCTTAATCTTTATTATCCCATTTAGAAATGTTTGACGTTTTTCTTTTGCTGATTCTTATTTCTTATTGGTTCGCTGAAGAAAAAAAAAGATAGTTGACTTTGCCGTTCAATGAGTCATTAACTTCTTTCGTTAGTTACTTGAACTTGCTTCTTTTGCGACTAGTGAAAAATATAAGAACTAGGCCTCATAAGCGTTGTAACTTATAAAAAATATACATATTTGTATTAAAATTCTAAGTTGACATTTCCTATTATTTTTACAATAATATACTACTCGGGTGTCCGTAAAAGAATGTCCCAGTTTTAATGCTTTATTATAACAGCGTAATATACAATATCAACAGCATATCATACATCAAAGTGAAAGTCATTGAACAGAGTTTTTCCTACATATGTTCAATATGTGCCCCCTTCGTTATAGGGGATACATTCAGCCGATAATCCAATTCCTCCCAAACATTGGTTAACAGATCCGGAGTAATGGAAGGAACGGCATGTTCAATTCTGCGTTTCAACTCTGCGTATAATTGGGCAGCCCCATAGGAAGAAATTGCATGGCGTTAAGTCCGGGGACCGGGGGGGCCAGATATATAGAGCTCTGTCGTCTGAACCATTATGACCAACCCAACGATCTGGGAGTAAGTCGTTCAACCACGCTCGCACTATGTGACTCCAATGTGGAGGGGCTCCATCTTGCTGCCATATAAAGTTTACCGCTTCATCCTCTAATAATTGTGAAAAGAGTCATTTTGCAACATATCGGATAGGCGACCCCTGTTACGCGTTCTTCTGCGAAAGAAGGGTCCGTAGAACCTGCGGCGTCGGGATATGCGCAGAAAAAAGTAACCTTTTGGGGAAATCACGTTCGTGTTGCTACAAGTTCATGCGGATTTTCAACCCTAGATACGAACATTGATTGGGCCATTCACCTTACCCCTGAGATGAAAGGTGGACTCATCGCTAAACACTACACGATCTAGAAGGTCATCGTCTCGACCTAACACTGCACAGGCAAAGGTAAACCGTAGAGCCTAGTCGTCGGGCTTTAAAGCATGTACAAACTGCAACCGGTATGCACGCATGTGTAAACGTTTCCTTAACACCTTTCACACCGTCGTTTTTGGCACCTTCAGTTCGTGACTTGCTCTCCGAACGGATTTCTTAGGACTATGAAAGAACGAGGCCCTGATACGGTCCACATCCTGTACAGTCACTTTGGGCCGTCCTGTACTTTTGCCTTTACAAAGACATTCATTAGTTGCAAATTGCCTATACCATCGGCGAATGTTTTTGCCACATGGAGGATCACATTGGAAACGTAAACGATACGCACGTTGAATCGTAATTACAGATTCACACTTAGCAAATTGTAGAACACAGAAAGCTTTACGCTCAGGACTCGTCATTGTCAGTATGTGGCGCACGCACTAGAGAAGACTACATCTGAATGCGCGCATGCGCGTATGTCGACCTATCAGGAACTCGTTCTGGCGCAAGTGCATATTCGAAACTATGCAACTTACTCTTCACTTTGATGTATATGATATGATATGGATATTGTATATTATGCTTGTTATAATAAAGCATTGAAACTGGGAAATTCTTTTACGGACACCCGGTATTGAGTATTAATTAATAAGTTATTTACGCTTTGGAAGTATTCTTCGGCAAGCGGCAAAAGCATC
>JABUQX010130895.1:0-2500 GCA_015478945.1 Trachelipus rathkii | reverse complement strand
GCGGATTGAGTCAGTAAAGGAAATGCCTGAGGAGGGAAATGTTGAGTTTGGCAGAAGGCGAGGAGAAAGGTGCCATAACGGATGGTGAATGCGGAGTTTTTGTGTTTGAGTTGGGATGTGGTAGCCCACCTGGGCCAAGGATGAACCCCACATTGACGAATGCCATAGTGAGGGTCCGTCGCGGTCCCGTAAAGCTCTAGGGTATATTTTCTGACTGTAACGAGTTCTCACTAAAAGGTATAAGGAGGCGGTAAAGCTGTGCTTTCTTTTGGACCTGCATCATGATCTTCTACTACTATTCTGTTTCAAGTGCATGTTATGCACCTTACCCCTAGTCTTGGGGAGAAAATGTAGGTGATGATCATATTATAATATATAGTATATATATATATATATATAATATATATATATATATATATATATATATATATATATATATATTATATATATATGATGTTAAATATTGCTAATAATCACAATTATATGTACTTCTTTAACAAAATATATTTATAAATATATATATATAATATATGCATATATATATATATATGATATATAATATATATAACTTATATATATATATATAATATATATATATATATATATATATATATATATATATATATATATATATATATGCAAGTTTTCATAAAAGTACTTGTACTTGTATTTGCACTTGAACAAATTCTAGAGTACTTGTACTTGTACTTGAACAATTCTAGAGTACTTGTACTTGTACTTGACAAAATTATTTGAACCCAAGCCTGGTAGTTAGGTCTTGGTACTTTGATTACATTAAAGTTTTAAGACATTTTAATAAAAAATTTATATTCTTAAATTTTCAAACCAAATATTAACTAAGTTATCTAAAAATTGTTTTCAAGCAAAGTTTTTTTTACCTAACATCTTTTTTCTTTTTTCTACAAATAAACCCATTATCATGTAATAATTAGTTAGCGCTATATTTTAAAAATTTATACAAATTCAGAACAAATTTGAATTTAAATTTCAAAATTAAAAAATTTAATACAATAGAATAAATATTTGATTTTGCATATATATATATAATATATATATTATATATATAATTTATATATAATATATATATATATATATATATTATATATATTATATATTATAATAATATATATTTATATGTATATATATAATATATATATATTATATATATAATATATATAATATAATATTATATATATATATATATATATTATATATATATATATTATAGTATATATAATATATATAATATAGATTATATATAATATATATATATATATATATATATTATATATATATATATAATAATATTATATATATATATATATTAGTATGATATATATATATATATATATAATAATATATATATCGTATACATTATATATATATATTATTATATATATATATATATATAGATATATATATTATATATATATATATATTATAGTTTATATATATATATATATATATATATACGTGTATTACTATATATATATATATTAATATATATATATATATATATATATATATATATATATAATATATATATATATATATATATATTAATTATAAGATAATATGAATCCTGAGATGTAATTTCTTCATTACACAGGATTAGAATTCCATGCACTCATTTGTAAGCGCGAACGGTTAGCCAATGGTGTTACCCTTGACACCAATATGGATAACTAAAAAAAGATACCTCCTCGGACTTAAACCTATGGAAAGAGTGCTTCTATTCTAGAATAGGAATAGGACCGCCCATACTTGGCAGAGTCAGATACCTCAGCCACGCATCTCCGATTTATCTCACTCGGATCAAAGTGTATGACCAGGACCCATGTTAAGGAGCCACTGCTAGATCGGAGTATAATTTGGATAATTGTAAATACTGCCAATTAAACCGCAGTTAATTTGTTATAGATAATAATAACTTCCTTGACTGATTCTTCACATATCCAATGATGTTAGATCCTGGCCCTCTCGCGAAGGTATCCAAGGTGTACACTTGACCAAATTGATAAGCTAAAAAGATTATGCTGACGTTAAACCTATGAAAGAGTGGTCTATTCAAATAGGAGAAAAAGACCGCCCTTTGGGACGATAGTATCCTCAGCTTTTATGGCTTATTTCGTTTGTTCAAGTGGTAACAACTCGCTTGCCTACTTCCTCTTACTTCAATCATTTGTTATGTCAACCATGGGCGTTGCCAGCTTCCAAGCTGGTGGGGGGCAGCTTAAAATTTTATAGCTCTTTATATATATATATATATAAAATATATATATATATATATATATATATATTATATATAATAATAATAATATAGTTATAATATATATATATAATATAATATTATATATATAAGTATAATATTAACTAATAACTATATACGTAATAATAAATATAATAGTAATTATATCTATTAATAATTTCTATATATAATTAAGTAAAAGATTTAAATATATTATTAGTCTCCTCTTCC
>JABUQX010130894.1:5000-21995 GCA_015478945.1 Trachelipus rathkii | reverse complement strand
TATATTATATTGGATATATTATACTATAGTATATTATTTCTAGTGTACTCAATATTGTATTATATATAATAGTAGTATATATATATATAGTTATATATTATTTACTCTATATAATATATATACTATATATATATATATATATATATAATACGATAGTACGTAATATACATATATATATATATATATATATATATATGATAATACTATATATATATATATTATATATAGTAGTAATTTACAACTATATACTAATATATTATATCTAATATATATCATATACATATATATATAATAAGCCGTATAACTATCAGGTAAATCAAAATGTCCTTATAATCCGTTATGCTTCGGGACATTCTTCAGTCAGCTCGAACAACACACGAAAGAGGAGACGCAACCACATTGTGCGATTGGTCAACCACTCCTTACCTACGTAAAATATCACTATCGAGACACAAAATCACTAGGCCCCAGTCTGTGGTTACCACCTATACACCAGCACAATTTGTCACTATACTGGTCCCGTTGTCTTCCATTGTGTATATCAGCGGGCTGAGTGAAGGTCTACATTCCTCCAAACAAGGTGGGAACTAGACCTGCGCTTCTTTTGGCATGGATAGGATGCTCCTCGTCGTCGTTCGCTTTCTCTCCTTCTTCTCTTCTCTTCTGTTTGAAAAAAGCCGATTCGGCTTATTTGCTTGCGTCGAAAGCCTGAGAGGCATTGGTTTACTTTCAGAATGGGATTGAGCGCGCCAATGTTCCTCCGGAGATGAGGCAAATGAAAACATGCAATCCTACGTGCGTTGTCGCTGCTAAAGTCGTCGTCCGACCCATCGGGCGTAAAATCAGGCTCAACGCCTCATCTACGGAAAACGTGGGCCTCCTCTTCCTCACCCATTCCATAAGAATGGAAATCTCTGAGTTGTCATTGATCTGTGAGGAAGAGGTTCGACTGGTTGGGAACTTGACGTTGGAACTTTTACGTTGGAAGCTCAGTCAATTCTGTAAATCACTAAACCTCTCTTTCTCTCTCTCTCTCTCCTCTATTTAAATATAATAATAATCATAGTTAATATATATCTTATATACTATATTATATATATCAATATAAGATATATACTATATATTCACAATTATATACTATATCATATATATAATATTATATAATATATATACTATATATATATATATACTCCTATAAATACTATATGAAAGCAGTCATCACGCGCTACTATATCTAGTATATCCTAATATTATACTATAAAATACTTACTCAATTAGAGTTATCTATATATATATATATATACTATATATATATATATATATATACATACTACACCCATATAGTATATACTATATACTATATATAGCATATATATAACTATATATACCTATATTTATACTATAGTATGCAAGGAGTCAAGCCCAGGTCCATCTTTGTCAAATCCCAAAATTTGCTCAGACTGTCTGGTGATTCTACACAAACCGGTCTGGGATTGGGGATTTAAAGCGGGATATAAAAAGATTTACAGACCGTTCCTGACTAGATCGTTATTATTATTTTTATATTATTATTATTATTTCTACTTATTACATTATTATTATTATTATTATTATTATTATTATCTTATTATTATTATTATATCTATTATTATCTATTATACTAAAAACCTCCACCCGAGCGGCTTCAATCTTTTGGCAAACTCTAGGCGTATGCTAAAAAAAAGGCTACACCAATCATAACAGCTTGTACAGACCCCGGCCACAGAAATTATTATAATTATTATATTATATATATTATTATTCATTCATTATTAATATATATTATGTACTTATTATTATTATCATATTATTCATTATTATTATTATTCATTATTATTATTATTAGATTAATTATTTTATTTACTTTACTATGATTATATAATTATATATAGGTTCTCTTACCTTTTAGGTGGTCGGTTTATGGCCCGATTGCGACACTTCCGTCACACGTTTTTTACTACGCCGATTTCTCTTCTACTTTTCGTGTGTTATATAATAAAAGTATCTATATCATTTTTGAAAGATCTTTCTTTCGACTACTAGAATGCATAATGTAAATAGATTATAAACAAATAATTCTTTGGACACCATAAAATAATACAAACTCTACTAAAAGATACACCGGTCACTAGTGTCCAAAAATGTAGTTTTGTCAAAGAAGATTCCGAAACGCCGCTCTTCTCATATCGTGCGGATCAAACCACTCAAGCAAAAACTTCATAATTTTTTTTGTTCTTCTATAATCTATGAAACTGACAACTCTGTGGCAAAAAACATATCTAAAAAAAAAAGCCAGAAAATAGCCAAAATAACCTGAGTATATAGGCGCGACAGGCTCTAAAATGTGCCGACTAAGTTTCAGTCGCATCCCGCGCACTCAAAGAGGGTTAATTTATCAAAACAATGTATATTTACATCGCACTCTACAACGCCGTAAACCCTACTCAAAGCTACAAACATCATACCTCTTCTTTCGCCAGTGTTCTACTTTCGATCGTACTTCTATTGAAAATCTGCAATTGTATCGTGTACTATATAAAGTACAATACAATTTAAATAAATAAATAAATAAATAAAATAAATAACGTCACTAAATTAAATATAATTTAATTACTATTCTGCATGTTCTATTACTGAATATTACAAATACGGAATCAACTTATTTTAATATATATTATATACTATGATATATATATAGTATATTTTATACTATATTATTATATATACTATATATATATATACTACCTATATATATATATATTACAAAGATATTATATATTAATATATGATTTACATTTTATATATATAATATATATCAAATATATATCATATAGTATTAGCTAGTATATAGTATACATAAGTAGATACTATAGTAGTAGTATATATATAGGTACATTATATTATAATATATATTATATACTATATTATAAGTAATACGACTACTCTATATATATGAAACTATATATATATATTATATATATACTATATATATATCTATTATAATATATATCATATATATATATTATATATATATATATACATTACTATATATATATATTTAAATATAAAATATTTTCAATAGAAATACTTTGCATATATAGTATATATATATATAGATATCTATATATCATATATATAATATATACTATATATATATATAATGTATATAAATAATAAATACATGTATATATATAGTATATATATATTAGTATTATATATATATACCTATATATATACTATATATATATATAGTATATATATATATATATATATACTCACTAAAATACTATACTTAGTATATATATACTATATATACATATTATATATTCATTTTTACAAAATATTTGTCAAATAGAAAAATCATTCGGCATTACCTAGCTATATACAATAACTATAGCGCTATACAACATCACATAAGTAGTCAACCGCATCTATATACTACAGTCATTATAATCACACATATTAAGCTACCATACTTATTTAATTTCCTAATTATATAAAATATATATATATAGTATATATTGACTATATAAATATTCTAAAATAGACATTAACGCTGCCTTTAAATCCATGGGGATACTGCTGCGGAAAGAGTTTCGTACCAAAGATTACGTTTTTATCGGACGTTATCGTCTGTAACATTCTTGAGGGCCTGATATTATAGTAAACTCCTCCCTTGCTTTTCTGCCTAGAACAAAATTGTCGTAGGTATGTTTGTTAGACAGCCTCAAGCCACCGCTTATTACATTCCATTGTAAGTCGGCTAAAGGGTTACTGTGCCTGCATTTGTTCTTAGCAGCAATTGTATGAGGGAGTTCTATTCAAATGATCCATCTCACCTATTCATGCTATCATTCTAATTGTATTTCGGTTCATTCCTTTTACTGTACGTCATTGTATCTGATGTCTTTCATTACAACGCCGTCATTCAGTCTTGGGGCGCGTTTTTCTCTGAACTCTATTTCTGAACCTCGGTTACAGTTTCGTAGCCTTCAGCAGTTCTCACCGAAATCAAATAGCATCTTTAGTGTCTTCATCTAGATTGTAAGGCCTTGACTTACCAATGTATATTTCTTATATTACCTTTCCCTTAGTTCTTATTCTGACAGCATTAAGATTTAGCGGTCCTAGTGCCATACAACAGGCAATCACCATAAGCTCCAGCCAGCCCCATATTCTGCATATTTCATCTGTATCAATTTCAACCACACTAAGAATTTACCTGTACTGAGCCGGACTACTTCGTGCGTTTGTCGCCTGACCTACCAAAAATATACATAAAGAATCTTGTACTCACCAATAAATGCTCATTTCTTTAACCCTAATTTAAGAAGTCTCGTATAATTTTATACGGGCATAAGCTGTCGTAAACGATGCTAGGTCTATGTTTGTAGTTGTTGAGTTCGCCCTCAAGCTAATGCATTTTTTTACATCTGTAACAAAAACATATTTATTTGCCTATAGCGGTTCTTACTGTACAACGGAAGTGACGACTTCAATGTCCTCCGCTCTTGGTTGATTACAGACGCACCATTCCCATGACCATTCTTTATCGCGTTAACAACATACTCTAAAACGCACTCCCTACACCTACGCCGGATTGTGTAGGTTGTATCTGTGACAAATTTCTCACCCAAAGAGAGTTAAGCATAGCTTTCGCTATGAATCGCATACCGGGGTTCTTCCTGATGTTGTTTATGTCGGAGCTCTACCTCCTTCGTTTCTTCTTATGAATAAGCGGAAAAATTCTTTAACGTTTTCTCTTCATAAGTTCACTTCTCGTGAATATTATTTGGTAGACCTGAGACCTCTGTCTTTATTTTTACGAAATGGTTGACATACATAACCTTCAAACAAGAACTCTTGTTCTTTAAATACCCATACTTCAAAATATCTTAAATATTTTATTATCCCATACCATAGCCAGCTTAATTTCAGGAGTTGTGTAATACACGCATCTAATTGCACGTCATTTTCTCATTGTGAACTGCAATTTCTCACCAACTTTCTTCTCAACATTAGCACACTAAAATGGAAACATTAGTTTTGCTTTTTAGACGTTCAGGAAGGACAGGAATGTAGAGTTCTTGAGGTTGGAAGGATCATTGAATATACGCCAACCCAAAATATTTGTTCATCGCCATTCCCATTCTGTGAAACCTCAATATCTGGTACTTTGCTCCCTATTAGTTTTTCAGGTGGACCGCAAGGATACTTCATCCGTTTCTGTACATAAGGATAGAGAGAAGTGTAATCCAAATACATTATCTTTTTACCCTCTGTTGGAGGATAATAATGCACGAAAGGTTCGGTACGACCTCCAAACAATGATTTGTCTATTACAAGTCTATTGTTAACAGCATCGTTGCTTATACGCTGTACATATTCTTTAACAGTAACGTCTTTATCGATATGATCAGGATCTTGGATTGTTTCTTCTTTCTGTGACGCCCATTCACACTCCCACGACTCCCTGATCACATTAAATTCCATTTCCTGTAAAACACTTCCTGGTCTCATGGTTAGAGTGCGATTCTAAAGATAATTACCATGAAGTGTTCCTCTTTTCCTTCTCATTCACATTCTCCAGAATAAAGTCTCTTCAATATCATTGTCACTCATTATTAAAGAATGCTGTATTTTAAGTCCGTTTACATATACCGAAACCGTCCAGGATAGAGCCATTTATTTTTTTATTTTAACGGATTTCTCTCCTGTCCATACGCGATAGTTAATAGTTAGATTTAATTTCTTTGATACAAATCCATCGGTATAAGCTTCATATTGTGAAAAGCGTTTTTGGATCTCTCTACCTAGAATAGTAATTTTCCCTTCAGGCATGAACACATTTTTATATAGATTGTGTAACATAAAGATGCAATCGTTGTGCCATTCAGCACACGACAGTCAATATCACTAAATCTTTTATTAAAACCTTAGAACGGAAACTTGTTCAAAACATTTTCTAAGCACATTAACATCCTGATGCAGTATTTCACATTCTTCTAAAAATTATCTGTTCTCTTTATTATCTCCAAAGCATATTATAGACTCCGAAAATCTTGTTTTTCTCATAATGACATTTTTATGCCTTCAAAAAGTTCCTGGTCGGTATAAGTCCTTTATAAATGTAGAGTTCTTCATTTAGAAAATGTAGTAAGGGAAAGAATCCTATTGCGTCAGGGTTATCATTAATCCCATACATTTAGGCGCTTTTTAGCTGCACAAGGTGGTATAAAGCCAGTGTATCCCTTAAATACTATATTACCGTATGAGGAAACCCGACTTGATATTATTTTATTTACCTTCTTGTTAAAGGACTCTACTGATAAGCAGTCGAACTTGGAATGATGTTAAGTAATGCCATGGCAGTATTATAAAACTGATGATTTCCAATTAATTGGCCGCCTGTTATGGGCGCTTACAACTTATCTTTTTGGACATTTTCTACTTCTCAGAAAAAACATATATATAATGGCAATTGTTTACAGGTTGGCATTTTTCATCTTCTATTTTAAATGTTTTTGTACGTGGACCACAGTGTTTACCATACATTCTCACCTTCCTTATCTGTGCATTCTTCGCATATCATCTGACATACCAGTAAATATACTGAACTATACAATAAGCGTTGGATACTTTTTTTTCTTCGTTCCTCTTGCATGTAGTGCCTTCATCCTGTCTGAAGGCCTAATGTTCCGCTTCGGCAACTAGCATGTATAACCACCTTAGGTCGTTCAATCCTTGATCTGTCCTTTAACGTCCTCTTCTTAATTTTTTGCTTTTTCATTATAGCATATGTGATGATTCGGACTTCTTTAGGCTCGACACTGTACTACATGTTTTGCAATAGGCTTTTGTACAGTCGTGTTTAAATTCTCCTCTGCGCCTTTTATTTATTAAGGTAAGACATAGTTTACAGAATTTTATTTTCTCGCATGTTTTATTATCTTGATGATTTTTAAAGCATGTTGGCATTGTAAAATTTGAACGATGTTGCCGAGTCGAAGTCATTCATGAAACGGATACGTTATCGCTCCAGGCTTCGATCTTCCTTCTACCATTGCCAATCTAAACACTTGACGGGCATCCATAATGTCACAGTTCGACGGTTTAAGGGGCTATGTTATTACTATGAAAGTGCTCATCTGTAGCAGCAAGCTAGCAAAAGTATACCTTCATCAATAAAGCTTTCTTTTTCTCTTGGTGCCTGCCACGTCGAAACATAGTTTTAAACGTCAATCCTTCTACCAGCTACTCATTATATTAAGCTATAGTAAGATCATTTCGTCCATCATATCAATTAATGAGATAAAAGGATCGTTCCCTGTTTGCAATTTGATCAGGCAAGTTAAATATGTATTTTAAACACCCATTACCTTCACGGCACTCAACCTAACATGATCCGGAAAATTTTCTCGGTTTTCCTCAATTTTTTTGAGAATCGGTTACAATATTAAAAGGTTTTATCATATTTCACTTTACCACATTTATTAGCCCAATGTTACTGCTGGCGTTTTCAATCGGTAGGTCACTAGCTTTATAATGCTCTGGGTTCGCATGCCTTTCACCAATCTCTACTGTTGTTTCTATAGAGTATAATTCTCTGAAAGCACAACCGACAGGACCTTAGAAAGATGTCCGCTCTAGGAATATGGGGACTTAGTTTAAAACGAGTAACATTAGGAAGTGTTAACTGTATTGGCATTTTATTGCTGTCTTATCAGGTTTTTTCCATCGCTTACCCTGTCGCTACACGCAAACACAATTCCAGCAATAAACACTGTTAATTTCAAGATCAAAATTTAATTTATTTCTCCGACTCCGCAACCCTGAAACAGACTATGCTGTAAACGTCCGTTAAAATTTCGGCTACAGCGATCTGTCTTCATTAGCGCTATATACGTATGAGCTTTATTCAATTAATGTAGATTTCCGATCACGAACCTTCCTTCTCAAAGGTGAAATTAGAGCCCCACACCGGCATTCTCATAGCTATATATAATCGACATCTTGTTTATTCTCGTTAATTACTTCTTATATGACTTTTTCAAATGATTCTGTCAATACTCTACGATCTCATTATTAAAGAACTTCCATCGTAATTATACATCATAAGTGTGCCTGTCCATTGGTTGCTATTAAGCTCTTTCATAGTACAGGATGCAGTTATTAGTGCTATACGGGTCTGTACGCCTTCTTATTAGGGAATACCCTCCGCAGAAGAATTGGCCATGTCTTTTCAATTTACTGTTAATGTTAAAGATGGTAGGAAAGATTTAGCGTTGTTAACACTAACTGCATAAGGTGATAGGAATGAGGATATGTTTTTTAGGCGCTGTTCAGGGCCTATATAAAACTTCTCAGCACCACGCTCTGCATCTGATACTAGTTTACTTAAACTAGGTATACACACTGTAGATACGTCTTTTAAGAAACTATACTATGATGGTGAAACAAAAAACAAAAGGAATAAAAAACAGACTATGTTCTATAAATCACCGGCCTGCGTGTCGCGAAGGCTTATATAATACTTGTAGTCTCTGTCGCTCTTACTTCTAACTTTGGATTCAAGCTAATATGTATTGTTATCCTCATGTTATTCCCTAACCTTGTCGCCCTAGGTATTCGGTAATTTATTGTTCACGCTCACCATTCTTAGCATCTTTTCTGTCTTCCTGCACTACTTCTCTGACGTCTGCCATCTGGGTTGTCTTATTCGACGACTTTGTGTAATCATTTCTAAAAAGAACACCAATCGGCGAAAGGCGAAGGGGGTGCACACGGCCACAACAACGAAACAAACATAGATAATGCAAACAAGGAATAATGTAATAAACAGAACATGCTGGCGGCTAATTTAAATCGGGATGTATACCGAAAGAAAGGTCAAATAACCGAATCAAGTGCTACTGAAATGACTAAACATTATTGAGATCGCATAAATCATGAAGCCATACCAATATCAGAATCAAAGACCATACAACCCATAGATAATATAATACGGTGAACGTAAAACGTGAGGCCAATTATCAACTAAATGAGATAATGAACTCGGAAAATCGATACAAGAATTGCCTAACAAACACGTCCGCAACCTGACGAATTAATAGAAAATAATGCTAATACGAATATATACATCTAATAATAATAATATTCAATAATTAATGGCATTTGTTATTGATGATGGATGACTAGACCTGATGCTGGTAGAATCCATTGTCATATGTAGAACGAGAAGATGTGCAATGAAAGACAGACTACCGAAAAGAGAATAAGAACAACTTAGACAATCAACAGTAAAGGCGGGACCAACATCTAACGGTAATACAGAATAACTGCAGGCGACTTAATAAGTAAGTAACTATACTAACTGAAAATATCCATCAATATTTAACTTGTAGAAGACAACTTCACAATGATATGTTTTTCTTGATGATAATAATAATAATAAATGAGTGAAAGTGTATTTTAATACTAACTATATTTTTTCAATAGCAAACTACTGTAAAATTAAATAAATAAGCGATAATAAAATAAATAATAACACATTACGATCGTTTCGTGTCGATTGGTGTTTAATGAAAATTTTATATGGTTTCTGAATTCTTTAAAGGAATGAAAAAAGAGTCCTCAAGAACTATTAGCCCAAGTTTCTTCCAAACGGTAATTAGCCATGGCGGAAGAATAATTAAATAAAATGAATGAGTAATAAAATAGAAATCTTAAATAATATGAATAATAGATGAGAATAAGATCAGATAAATACAGTTTAAATCATCAACCCAGTCCCAATAAAAATTCCATAGATCAATAATATAATTAATCAATCTAATGAATACTTTACCAACCACCCACCCCACTATTCACTCACTCAAGCTACTACTGTCACTTTACGTTACTAACTACTAATTTATCATAATGCAATCATATACCCAATATATAATTAATAATAGCAAAAGTTAATACCTAATTATGACATAATTCGACGGCGGGGTAGCTTAATGATAGCGCAGCTTGGGCGTGAGAGCATTGACCGAGAGCACCGATGCAGAGCTAGGCTTGCAAAAATGGTACTCCCATCTGATCAAAATCCTCTATTAAAGCAATCAAATCAATGTTCACTTAATATTATAACTATAAATTGGATTCTGTTGTCCCACCACATACATCTGCTTATCTCATACACGAGTATATTCAATTATAAAATTCTTAAACTTGTTGATGTTCACAACTCTTCAAAATGTCCAAAAAAAGAACTTGTCTCTATAGTATAGCTATGCTTTATAAAATACTCTAGGGTTAGATGTAACATCTTAGCTTCGTATATAACTATATATATCATATATATATATATATAAATATCTAGTAGTATATAGCTTACTATATATATATATATAATATATATATAATAATCATATAACGTAGTCAAGATATATAACTATACATATCACTCTTATAGCTATTATAACGTACCGATGCAGTATAGGTCACTATATATATATAAAGTTATATATCATTATGATATAAATACCTAATATATAGATACACTTAGTAGTATAATATGTTAATTACTACAGATACTCACGATTCTCCAGCGTACCCTTCACTTCTTCGTCGCTTAGTATATATATAAGTATATAGTAATTATATATATTATATAATAGTGTATATATATATATACTATATATATTAGTATATATACTTATATATAATATCACTTGATCCATTATTAACAATAATTCTTTTTTTTGTTTTTTTTTTTTTTCTTTTTTCTTGTGAGTACGCCACGGCGCTCTGCGCCTGGCGGCCTGAATGTGAACCACACCATCGGGCGCCTAGTCTTGCACCCTAGCGCCACCATTTCGTCGCCTGATGATTTCCTCGCCACTACAATAAGTATCTGTTTGCCTTTGAGCCTACGGCTCCTTTAACCTGGCCAACTTATCCGGCAGATATGGAGCATGTCAGAATTTACATTTGTTAAAGTAAACTTGAATGTGCCGCAGTTGTTAGAAGCTTACTTCTTATAACGAAGAAAATTTAATCATTAATGTAATTTGTAATTAAAAAAGTTTTAATCAACATTTACATAACTAACCTCGTCTATTCTGTAGAACCTCATTATCGTTCTATTTTCTAATACCACGTAATTTCTTTTCCACTGAGGAACCGGTTGCAGCATTGAGGCTCAAGAGGAAAAGTTGAAATATTTTCCTAACTCTCTTCATGGTTTGAAAGACAGATGTATTTATATCTGTCTGAACTTCTGAAGTAAGTTATTGAATATATACTATATAGATATATTATATATAGATATACATATATATAGTAATATATATACTTATATAATATATATATCCCATCTAGTAGTATATATATATATATTATATATATATTAATAATAATATTACTATATATATATACTCATATACTTATATATATATCAGAGAACGGATTTCTGCTGCTACCTCTTCCGCAACTACTGTGCTGCGCTCTGCGAACACCAGACCGTTAACATCTTAAAAATAGCGTCTATTATTTTTGCAGAATTTCCGTAAGAGTTTAGCGTCAAAAATTACCTTTTTTTTTGCACACAGTTCGCGTCAACACTAAATTGAAATTTAAGACGAGAAAATGAGTTTAAAGATAAGACGCTGATAATTAAATTAATGCTTTTAACCCTTCTCTAAAAATGAGCTGCGGTTACATGCCCATATTTGGATGGATGAGGATGGCATCTGGTGAATTTAGATTGATTTTAAATGTTGAAGTTAATCCTGGTATCGAATTAACAGAAAACGGTTTAGAAGGATGGACTTATTTAATATATAATTATATATATTATATATTATATATATATATATTATATATACATATATACTAAATATACTTATATATATATATATATATATATATAATATATATATAATATAATATTATATATATATATATATATATATATATATATTATATTATATATAATATATATATATAATATATATGTACTATATACTAATATATATATATATATATATATAATAGTATTATCTATATATATATTATATACTATACATATATACAATATAATTAATATATATATATATATATATACTATATATATATATAAATATATATATCATATATAGAATAGTATTATTAGTAATATTATATAAATATAATAGTACATATATATATATTATTACTATAATAAATTATATGATATATATAATATATATATATCTATAACTCATTATTATATATAATATATCATCTGCTGATCCTGTTTTCCATGCGTCAACTTAATGACTTCTGTCTCCAACACTAATACCTTATCCGCTTAGGTTGGGGAAGCACACATATGTCCAATCTGTTCCGAAAAAAAAGGAAAAAGGTACGCGCTCTGATCCTTCTAGCTATCGACTTATAGCTCTCACTTGTATCCTATCTAGGATCTTGAAAACTGCCTACTCAACTCCATTGTCTTAGATTTGCATCTGATAATGTCATTTTACCTCCTTTAGCTGTGTCTGTCTTACGGTTTGTTCGGTATTCGGGACGCCTATCAGGTTATATCACCTTCCTATCGTAGCTGTTCTTATTGATTCCGTCTTCTGAAACTACGGCCGGGCGAGTAGACTCTCTATGTTGTGTGGTTTGGCTTGACTCATAACATGGTGTTTTTAACCGCGGAGAGATAGGCCACGCATCCACTGTTCTCCAAGCTGCTCTGTCCCCCCCCCCTCCTTTGGGGGTCATTCATCTTTGCTTACTTATGGTTAGTTTTCTTCCAAATCTCTCAACATCGGTTGTTAGTAATGAAAAGCGACCTTCTTCTTCTTTTTCCTAACAATACCTATGTGTTCCTTCTAAAGCGTTCGTGTCTTTATCTCCACTTTATTCCTACTTTTCATTAATTGGTGGTTCTCTTCTGCACACTAACTCTGATCATACCTTGATATCGCTCTACTTGCCCATCACTTCAACTCCTTTCTTTGATTGGACTATGGTTGGTGCTTTATCTTCTTTTTTATAGGCTGCCGTGGAGCTAAGATGCGTTCGGAGGGGTACTTGAGATCACTCGGCCATACCAACACCTTTATGGTGCCCGATGTGAGCGCTAGGGGCTGCTGTAGGCATCAGCAGCAAATGCAGTTTCTGTGGTTGATCATCTACGGACTAACTCTTATGATTGTCAGCTGTGGTTGCTGTCCTCTTTCCTGTCACCTCTGTTCCTGTACATTTCTCTTCCATCTGTAGCTGTTTCTTTGCTGCTGTATTAATTCTCTCTCACTTCTAAAGCCAAGGTCTGCGCCTTCTCTCTATTGCATATTGCGTAGTTTGCACTGAATATATCCTGATTGCACCGCGAATACCTCCTTCTCTGAATAGGGCATTCGCCCAACGAGGTCGTGGGGGGGGACGGGTGTGTGGATAGTGACAATATAATATAGTAATAGTATTACTACTAATCATATATTATAATTATATTATAATAATAACTCGCTATATATATATAATAATTATATAGTATATTATGCTATATAGGGAGGTGGTGATGGTGTAGTGCTGGTGTGTAGTAGTATATATATAGAGAGAGAGAGATGAGATCATGAGTAGTAAAAAGTTTACGTGGAGCGTCAATTACAAACGTACTATAAATATTATATATATATAGTTATCGAGCTGATACTGATATATATAACTATATATATAATATAGATTGTGTATGTTATATTGATATATATTATATATATTAGCTAATACTATATGATATTATATATATATTATCTATAGTTAATTATATATAATACTTTATATATAATATAATCACATATATTTATATTATATATATATTTATATATACTATATATATATATACCTATATATAGTTTTTACAAATGGTATTTAGTCATTACAAATTGACCCGGCTTCTAAGTTATACTATTGCAATGGCAGAAATAAACAATACTTCTTATGCTCATACATATATGAGATCTGTCTGTGTCATATCTTTGCTTAGTCTAATGCTGTTTTTAAAATCCATGTGTGTCATAATGACGTTCATCCTCCGTCATAAAGGTAGTGAACCGATATAGCGCTTTACGCGCTACTCAATATGCGCAGCGACGTTTCTAGCTCGGATATATATATTATATGAGTTAAATATACTATATATATTTATATATTATAGTATGTATTGTTATTACGATAAACGTAATAATATATTACTATATTATATATAATAACTATTTATATATATACTTATTTGGTACTATAGTATATGATATGATTATACACTGATTTTTTACTTCTTGCTAATGTTAATTAAATTACATTTGAACATCCAGTATTTACTAACTCTGTATTTATCATAAAAATTCATTGAAATTCATTACAAACTTTTCTTTTCAAACATAGTACCTGGAGTCATTCCGCCCTTATAAAGCATCCTATATATATATAATAAATATAGTATGCTATCAGCCCTATATAATATCATATCACAGTATACTAGTATATATATTCAAACCATATTTAATTTTTCATCAATCTGGAATACGTATATATTATACCTATAAAAAGTGAGTATATATATACTATATAAATACTTATATATAGCTATATATAAAGTCTTTACAATTGGTTTTTAGATTGATTACAAGAGTATGCCCAGCCATCCTCTAAGTTCTAAACTTTTCAGGGGCTTAAAAAATTTCCTTTGTTTTCTGTTTATAGATGAAAGATATTGCGTTAGAGAATTTATCTACTGTTCCTTTGATTTAGGTCAGCCTTTTTGAAATGCTATCGAGTGTACCTATCGAGCACTTGTTTGCTACAAACCTGCATTATCGATGTCATCAGACACATGGGCATATCTCAAAGGACTTCAAATGCATAGCTCTGAGTATATACTATATATATTATATACTATATAGTATATAGATAGTATATATATATATACTCTACGTACCTATTATATATTATACCATAGTATATATATATATCATATATAATTATATATTATAACTCGTTATAATAGTAGCCTATAATATATATATATAGTATATAGTATATTATATATAGATAATAATATTAATAATTTTTTTCCTTTTACTTTTGTTAATCACTTGAAAATCCAGCAATTTACCGTTAATTATTACCTCAAAAATAACCAACAAAGATATTTACATGTTATCGATCTTTGTAACTTGTGTTTTTCGCATATAAATTATATATATATATACCATATATATATTATATATAATATAATAATATAAGATATATATATATCATAGTATATATATTATAATATATACAATATATATATATTATATATATTATATATATATACAACGATTTCTTTTTTACTTTTCGATATGTTAAGATAATATAGTCACATTGAATCAATGAATTTACTTAATGGTCCTTTAACCCAAAAAACCAATGTTTATAATTATTTACATTTTTTATGGATCTTTGTAACTTGTGTTTTTCGCATATAAATAGCTATAAAATATAGTATTACTATATATATATATAGTATCATCTATATATATCATATATATACATTATATATATATGAGTGATATATATATATTATAATATCATATATATTATATATTCACCTTCGTTATTTAAAGCTGTTGATCCTACCCTATTGATGGACCGATGGAATAAAGTAAACAATCTACCTGTTTCTTATTCTTTTACGCTCAGTTGGGCAGTTGTTTTCGTTTTTTGCCTAAGTTCACTGTGAATGTAAAATGGGGCATAATAATAAAACACCTATTAAGACCAAGTGAAGAAATATATGCTAACCATTTCTGTGTCCCTCGATAAGGTATATGACAGAGGATTATTTATTGCGTTTTTAAATTCTTATATTTCCTCAACCATTTCATGTGTGTGTGTGTGATATATGTACCACAATGGCCTGCCATTCTCAGTTATGTCCTTTCAATAACTAAGTAATGGGTACAAAAACATAAGATATAGAAAACACCAAAAACACTTTTACGAGACCTTTATACCAATAAACGTGTAATTAATAACTGAGACTAAATAATAAATACATAAATTAATAATAATAAGTGAAAACATAATAATAATAAACATATAATAATAATAATAATAAATAATATACTAATTAATAATAATAATAATTAATAAAAATAATAATAATTAATAACAATAAATACATAATTAATAAAAATATAATCAATAATAATAATAATGATATTAATAATAATTAATAATAATAATTAATAAATAATAATATAATAATAATAATTAATAATATAAGCTAATAAAAATCAATAATAATCAATAATAACTACAACAATAATAATAATAATATCGATAAAAACAAATTGAATAATAATTTAAAATATAAATTAAAAAAATGATAATATATACTGTTATTGTCTCAGCTATATATATCATATATATAATATCATATATATTAAGTATATATAATATATATATATATGTATTATCACTATCAATAGTACTATTATACTACTACACTATACTAGTGATTATACTATACTATCATATCATATATATATATTATATATACGTTACATTATATATTACATTATACCTCAATATTCTATATTATACTATGTTTAATTATTTACCATTTAGTTTTTTTTTAAACCTGTTATATGCTAAATATTTCTTTTCGTCAAAACACATAATAGTTTTAAATCATATTGATGCAGATTACGCGTTAAATGGAAATCGGTAAGTAAGCCACGAGGTAGGTGTCGTCAGAACAGAATCATGTAGCAAACGAATACAAGACATTTAAATCTTCTAATAGGTGTCTAACTCTACTGTATAGGGCGTATTTAAAATGAATAGGACCATGTGTCTTTTTACTGTCTCTATATTCTTAACTATCTTATTAGAATAAATCTGGCCTATAGCATCTTTGCTTTCCAGATATTA
>JABUQX010130893.1:0-12500 GCA_015478945.1 Trachelipus rathkii | reverse complement strand
CTCTCTCTCTCTCTCTCTCTCTCTCTCTCTCTCTCTCTCTCTCTCTCTCTCTCTCTCTCTCTCTCTTACTCTCATATTTTTAATGCTCTCTCTCTAACTTACTCTCATATTTTTAATGCGTTTTCTCTCTCTCTCTCTCTCTCTCTCTCTCTCTCTCTCTCTCTCTCTCTCTCTCTCTCTCTCTCTCTCTCTCTCCATATTTTTAATGTTCTATGTCTGTCTGTCATATGTTTCTCTGTCTCCAAAAAATATTATTTTTAGCACCGTACCTCTTTGTTTTAGTGAACACCGCGCCACGGAATTGTGTAACAGACCACGCACCGTTCGGGTGCTTCGCCCAACCCTGTTTCAAAAGCTGTACCTTGTAAATTGGAAAAATTGTCTGAGGGAAAATGTCAAAATGGCCCACAGGAAATGCACCAGATTGAAACTCCAAAACAAAAATTCGATAAATCAATGGCCGATATGAGCCCATTTGATCTTTTATCCCTAATATTTCTCTCATGTATTTTCTCTCTCTCTCTCTCTCTCTCTCTCTCTCTCTCTCTCTCTCTCTCTCTCTCTCTCTCTCTCTCTCTCTCTCTCTCTCTCTCTCTCTCTCTCTCTCTCTCTCTCTCTCTCTCTCTCTCTATATATATATATATATATATATATAATATATATATATATTATGTAATATATATATTATTATAACTATATATATATATATATATATAATAATATAGATAATATATATATTAATATATAATATTTATATAGTATATTATATATATTAGTTATATATATATATATAAATATAACTATAATAATTTAATGATCGTTATTTATAAAGTTCAACTTATAATATATCATATATATATATATATATGGAATTATTATATATAACATATTATATATATTATATATATACCGTATATATATATATATATAGTAAATAAATAGTTATATATATATATATATATATATATATATATATATATACTATATATATATACTATATATATATATATTATATATATAATTATAGTATATATATAATATATATAAGAAAATATTTGAGCATTAAGTTTTCTATCTTCAAATATTTTCTACCCCTACCCATTGCTTTGAAAATTGCAGAAAGTTATAAGTCAATTATACTCTTTAATACTTTCAACAGTCTGTTCTTTACTCTTAACTTTGGTATTTATTAATTTTCATCCCTCCAATTGGCACCACTAATATATATATATATATATACTATATATATATATATATATATTATATATACTATATATATATTAAAATATTACCAGTGATATACATATATATATCATTCCAATCTTTACAACGACGGATTGCCAACTTACTACTTTCCGTTTTAAATATTACAAGATAAACATTTTAAAGGATGTAAGTACTTACACACCATACGCATATATACACACACGCCTACACGCACATATATATATATTTATATATATTAGTATATATATAATATATATATATATACTATAACTTACCTATACGATATATTATATATATATATAAATATACTATAATATATACTATATATATATGTTAGAGTATGTTATGATTAGAATAATGGATTAGATTACGAGAGAGTAAAGAACAATGAGTGAACTTACCTAACATGTTGAAGGAACAGACACGATGTTAATGAAGTAAAAGAAAAAAGTAGTTTAAAGAACAAAATGCTGAAACGAAAAGAAAAAAAAACCAGATGAATAAGATCAGACATAAAAATCGAAAACACTACAACTTAGAATAAGGAGGATCAGATGCAAAAGAGATGTAAGTGACGGGAGGGGTGTCATAAGCGAAAAGGTGTAACTAGGGGGGGGGGAGTCAGAAGGAATTAGGGTGCAAAGTAAAGGAGCTTGAGAAACAAAAGGGTGTAATT
This sequence comes from Trachelipus rathkii, assembly GCA_015478945.1. Lineage (NCBI taxonomy): Eukaryota > Metazoa > Arthropoda > Malacostraca > Isopoda > Trachelipodidae > Trachelipus > Trachelipus rathkii. The sequence goes on along the minus strand of JABUQX010130893.1, from coordinate 10,597 downwards.
AGTGAGGGAGGTTCAGAAGCATAAAGGGTCTAATTGAAGGGGAGAGGGGTGGCGGTCAGAGGTCAAAGGGGTGTAGGTGACAAAAATGAAATGTTAAATCGAAGTCGTTCAGAAAAGGGAAGGATTAATATAATAAATTAAAACCATCAATGAATAGTGAATAAATTATTAAATTAATTAACATCAATTAATTGATCAATAGATAAATTAATATTTATGAATTATTATTAAATTAAATTAATAATTATTAAATCAATAAATTATGTCTCTTTGCCATCAAATAGTTTCATGACTGATGTGTCCCTCAGAACTAAAGGTCTGTGAAGCAGGTTAATTCTCTCTCTCTCTCTCTCTCTCTCTCTCTCTCTCTCTCTCTCTCTCTCCATCTCTCTCTCTCTCTCTCCTTCTCTCTCTCTCTCTCTCTCTCTCTCCAACTCCGGCTTAAGCTTCATCATTTCAAAATACTCGGTTCCGACACCGGCCCCGCAGCTACCATATTAAATTGCACCATTTCGGCTTCGATTCAACCCGAAAAAAATTCTTGCTTCTATTCTGAAAGCTTCTCCCTCCAAAAAATTTTTTTTGCTCCGGCTCCGGCTCCGGCTCCGGCTCCGGCTCCGGCTCCGGCTCCGGCTCCGGCTCCGGCTCCGGCTCCGGCTCCGGTCTCCGGTTACGTTTCCACCACTCCAGCTGCCTGCTTCAGCTCCGCAACCCTGCTGAGAGCTCATATCTCAATTCTTATAGTTTTGTTATTTACACGTACTGGCCTTCACAGCATAATAGGGGATGGGGGTGAGATTTTGACTCTTTCAGAGAACCTCTTTTTTTCGTTTTTACTCATCTTTCATAAAATCCTGATTTCATCAAAATTTCGGATGGGGTTGTGGCCACCTCAGACCAACCCTTGCGTAAGCCGCTGTTAACACTCCTTTGCTTTAGACTCTCTTAATTATGAAGTTGTAAGGAAAAAAGTGTCCTCTGGTTTCGTAGCAACATGTGGAATAAATGAGCTAATAAAAACCAGATAAGGTCAGAGGTCAAAAATAAAAAGGAAATGGAAAATAAGAACTCAATAGTGATAAACCAATGTGCAAAGAAAGAGTTGTGCTGAGCAGTGTTCCTCAACCCTTTTTTCATCCTCAATTGGACAAAAAAATTTAGCTACACAGACACTACTCAATTATAAACGCAAGTGGTGCAAGACATTGAATTATTAGTTTGTAGTTTTAATCTAATACTTACTAAACCTCCACCCAACAAAGTTTATCTTAAAAACAAAAAAAAAATTGCCTTTCGTTTGAGGGATGTGTTTGTTTTGATTGACACATTAACAATAAAGTCGAATCTTATCCTCACGTTTGCCAAATCATTTAAAGAAAGCTAAGCTGCGTTTCCAGAAGCCCGAGTTCAGCCCGTGTGCAAAATCGACTCGGAAACGCTTCGAATTGAAAAAAATTACATTAATCAATCAGAGAACAAAAAAATTTGAGAACCTGGAAACGGCCGAGCGCGCCCGTCGGATCAGCTGACAATTGTAAACAATACTCTTATACTTATATGTATCTATTTTATGAAATGATACAATATATTAGTATCCTTAATATAAAACTTAACTAAAATATTAAAAACTTTTGGCAGGCCATTTCCGACACATGTTTTGTAAAAAGATTTGTTTGTAAACAAAGTATTCTTCCGCGCACCCGCCGCTTCTGGAAACGCAGCTGAGGATTTAACAACGGGCGCCTGACTGTGACGTTTACGTGACGTAGAAGTGCGCAAACAGGCTCTGGAAACGATGCATGTGCGCCTTTGTGCCCTCCCGGGCTGCAGTCGGGCTTCTGGAAACGCAGCCCTAGTCTCAAGTTTTAGTGTAATACTAATTCAGCTTATAATAAACTCAAGACCAAACAAAGTTTAACTCTTAACTGTCATTGGTAAACCTCAGTTCACGTACTCGTTTTGTTGAACATTTTATTCAAATTTAGTAATAGCTTTTCTTTAAAACCGAGCGTTTATTTTTAGTTCCTCATGATGATGATAATATTTCATTAACAAACATTTTTTTATGGACACTAACCCAAATGGACAGGGAAAATTGTCGACAGGCCAAAAAAATTTCCTGTACAGCTCGCCGCAGGACTTAGGATAGGTTAAGTTGTTAGGTTAGGTTAAGTTGTTAGTAGTAGTTAAGTAAGTAGTAAGTTAAGTAAGGTAAAGTTAGTTAAGTTAGTACGTTAAGTTAAGTTAAGTTAGGTTAAGTTACGTATAGGTTAGTTAGGTTAGGTTAAGTTAGGTTAGTTTAGTTAAGTTAAGTTAGTTCAAGTAAGTTAAGTTAAGTTAAGTTAAGTTAAGTTAAGTTAAGTTAAGTTAAGTTAAGTTAAGTTAAGTTAAGTTAAGTTAAGTTAAGTTAAGTTAGGTTAGGTTAGGTTAAGTTAAGTTAAGTTAAGTTAAGTCTAAGCTAGTGGTGTCAAATTTTGTTGGATTCGTTAGAGAAACTCTAAATATACAAGATTTTTTTTTTTGCAAATTTTTGTCAACGAATACTGCAATGTCATGGAATACTTTCCCACATTTAGGGTGGATCCGTCCACCCTCCGTTGGATAGAGTTGAGCTAAGGCTAAGAGGCTTATAAAACTTTCCCATACTCTCTGGACTCCCTTGACCCTCTTTCCTTCTGCGTCGTACGTAGGTGCCCTATCCTCTTTTTAGATATTACAACGGGCATTGCTCGCGAGAATTTGACTCTATATACATCCACCACTGCGTCCGCCGTCGTAGCTACAAGAGGTGCCTTGTTCTCTCATGAAAATTGTGTGCATATGGAGACTCGAGGATCACTCGTCATGGTACCTCCTTCTTCCAGCCACATCTGTTTTGTGGAACTCCTTGCCTTCTTTTATTTTCCCGCAATATTTAATCTTCCTCTATTTTATTAAAGTCCCGCGTCTGCGCCCACCTGAGGAATTGCGATTAGGCAAGTATCAGGGTGGGATACTTTGCCATTTCATTTTAATTTTCATTTTTCTTTATTTATTTATTATTATATTTATTTAGTTTATTTATTTTTTGCCCCTCGCTTTTGAAAAGGCATTGCCGTGTATGTGTGGTATCATGGAAAAAAAAAAAAAAAAAAAAAAAAAAAAAAACGATTTGCTTGTCTTGTCCTTTTCACCTGTCGATCATTTGTTTACTCTTCCTTGTTAGTTCATCTTCGAACTAAAAAAAGAGAGAAATAACGATTTTGAAATCTTTGACTTTTGCATGACTTAAAACGACCTCTTAAATTTATATCAATTCGCTAAAAAAAAAAGCATTTCAAAAATTTAAATTGCGTGTAGAAAATAACGGGACGTTGGTCAATATTTGACACTTTAGTCAAATCGGTGAGGTTAATTTTTACCCAACTTCATTACAAAAAAAAAGAAAAAAATTGTGGGTATGAGCATCGAGACATTCTTATATCATTATAAGCACACTATTTATAACCTTTTTTTCTATGGAAACATTGAAAACTTAGGGACCTACTTTATCGATACCAAATACAGCAGGGAAGTTAACATTAGTCATAGAAAAATCATTTCTAAGGTAACGTAATTATCGCTAAAGATAGTAAAATATTCAAACGTTTAGAGACCGCTGGTTTGTCAAATCAGTCTCTTGCTTAAAAATAACACTCAATCCAGTTAGACTTAATCGGCCGTGCTTGGAGCAGCAAATAACACTCAACAATAGTCATTGCAGATCCATACTTAAATCCGTTCACAGGATTATGACTTAAAATCTATTCATTCAAGTAAGACCTTCATTAGACTAGCAATAGTTACCAACAACTAGAGCATACCGCACCTATTCTGACACATTATATGTATAATAATACAGTATTGGTATCCTTGACTCACACCTTAATATATTATACTTTAATATGCTTATTATCCCCATATTATATGATCCCCCCTATACCCTAATAATCCTACCCTAAAGTTCATATTATTATCTCTTACTATCATAACCTATGATCATCTACTCTACCCCTACCTATACTACATATACGTACGTACTCAGCTAAAGATCACAGTCAATATCCTGTATTCATTACTCTATCACACCTATATACTATATAAAATAACTATCTTACCAACTATATATATATATATATGAATATAGTAGTAGATATATATATATATATAATGGTATATATAAAGTTTACATATATACCGATACCCCTCTGGTCTAGTATTAACTATATATATATATATATCATATATAATATATATACATACTATATAAATTATATAACCATATCTATCTCTATACATCATATTAATATATTATATCTATAGAACTTATATATACTAGCTATACCGTACCGCTACTATACTAACATACTCAATATATAGTATAAGTATTATATATATATATATACTAACTACATATACTATGTATACCACTACTATATATACATATATCACTATATAAGTATTCCATAACATATAGCATTATACTCATACCAATATATTTACTACTATTACTAAATAATAATACGACACCTACTTTAACTACCACTGCTCAAATATATATCACCACTAACTACTAGTATTATATAGTATAATTAATATAGTATATATCTAATATACAGCTATAATCGTATATATAATAATATAATATATTATATATATCATATCTCTGTATAGTACAATACTATTATACCACATACCTTCTATTATATGACTATATTAAATATGATATATATATATATATTATATATATATATATATATATTATATTATATATCATAAATATATCTATACATATATATATATGATATATATATAATATATATATATATATATATATACTATATATATATATATATATATATATAATTATATATATATATATATTATATATATATTATACTATATATATATAATGATATATAGATATATACATAATATATATAATATATATAAATATATATATATATCATATATATTATATATATATTAGATATATAGTATTATATATAATATATATACTATATATAAAAATATATAGCCCAGCACTAAGCTCTTACCCCTACATCCCACCCTCGCCCTCATACTACTATACTATCTATTAATCAATACCAAACCATACACCTCGGCTAACACATGACCGTCAGACAAATCATAGCTTGCATACTACACATAGCAATAGATATAGTATATATATATATATAAATTATTAATATACATATATAATATTATATATATAATATAACTTATATATATATACTTATATATATATAATATATATATTATATTAATATATATTATATATATAGTATTATATATATATATTATATTATATAAACATATATATAAATATATAATATAGTATATAAATATAATATTATATATATATATATATATATATATATAAATCTATATTATTATAATATATATATATATATATATAGTATATATATATATATATACATAATATATATTAAATAATATAATATATATATATATTATATATTTATATAATACATATATATATATATATATATATATATATATTAGTATTAATATATATATATATTATATATATTCAAATAAATATATTATATATTATTATATAATATATTATATATATATATAATATATATAGTTATATATATCATTATAATAATAATATATATTATATATATATAATACGAATATATATAATATATATATATATATTATAAATATATATATATATATATTATATATATATATATATATATATATATATATATATATATTAAATATTAACTAGTATATAATTTTATAATACAATATTATATCAGTATCAATTTTACAACTGATATTATGTTACAACAGTTTGAACTAAAAAATCCTTTTATTCTCTCCTGCTGGGTTTCGAACCCGAGCTCTCGCTGTTGGTTTAGCAAGTGTTTTACCACTTGACCACGATGAGCTAAAAGGAAACAACTTTCTTCCTAAAGTAAGGCATATCAGTATTTTGACGACGACCTTTGACAAGCTTCCCCGCTCACACTTGTGTCAAAGGTCAAGGGACAAACAGGGCTCCAACTCAGAGATATAATGTATCAATATCTATTTTACAACGGCTAATACACACACAGGGGGGGGGGGAACCTGGACCTCTCCTTGTATTATTTGATTTAACGGCTATGTCAATTACTCCTCCAAAGGTATTCTTTAATCTTTCGGAGGAGATTAGAGCTATTGCTTTTAAAGCTCGGAAATTTGCTTCTTCTGATTTACAATTCATAAAGGATGAAATACATCGCCTTTTATCGGAAGACAGAATTGAACCCAATAATTCTCCTTGGAGAGCACAAGTTGCTGTTGTGAATCAACGCTCCAACAGAAAATTAGTATTAGATTATTCTCAAACTATCAATAGGTTTAATTACCTTGATACATTTCCATTGGCTGACACAGAAGAACTAGTGAACACAATAGCACATTTCAAGTATTTTAGCACCATTGACCTGAAGAGTGCCTATAATTTGGTGCCTCTTCTTGAGGATGTTAGAGCTTATACTGCCTTTGAAGCTGCCGGAAAACTTTACCAATATAAGAGGCTAAGCTTTGGACTTACAAATGATTTTGCCTGTTTTCAAGTTATGAATAATACAATACCAGAGTAATAATTATATAAAAGGAACTTGATGTATCATCGATTTACGTCCCAGGCTGTGTCTCCTTCAGTGTTTCTAAAGAAGAGACGTGTTCAATCTTGCCTAAATTTCTTAAAGTCGCAGATCGTATAGTATGACTTTTCCAAAGTCCGTCTAGTAGTTAAAGATATCATATATTATTATTATTAAGATTGAATCATTTGTAAGTCTAATTCGAAAAGTTTCATTAGAAACGTAACAATTTTCCAATTGAAATAAGGAAAGATAAGTCATGAATGAATATGTTATATATGAATATTATGAAGTGGTGGATCTATAAGAGTACACAATTTAGTCTTCATATAGATTTTAATGACTTTGATGGGAAGTTATAATGTTTAAAGATAAGTGGATATTCATGTATTTGAGTTAGAGAATAGTTGAATTGTATAGGCGTTAGGGTCTCGTGTACAGATTAAGGATGAGTGAGGGTAAACATCTGTGGTGGAAATATTTTGTCACAAAGTGATAGTTCAATAAAATTTAACTAAGTATATAGAGTTATATATATTGTACTGACAATGTTTTATTTGGGGAGGGAGAGTTATTTGAATAATAATTTCTAGTTTATGTATTTAATTGGTGTAAAGTAGCTTCAACCCCTATTAGAAATAAATTCTGAGAATCACGTTTATATAGGAGAATTACAAATACTACGCTTGTCTCAATTCTTTTATATTTGATGTGTTGTAGGGAATATCAACTGAATTTTGGTTTTCAATATGGAAGACGCACACCTAAGTATATCGCTGCCGGGTTGTTTTATTTAAACTACAGAGATCATAAGGCTCACAAGTGTAGGTGCTATTGACCTCGGGTATCTTGTCACTATATTCGTTAAAAGTCTAGTATATCAGGTTAAAATGATAAAGTTGTATAAAAGCTGGGTTGCTAGAATAGTTGTATAAAACTAATATTTCCATGGATAACGGGAGGAGATGAATATTTTTAGGAAGATGTTACTCTGAATATTTCCCTAAAATTCCATATTTTCGGAAAGGATAGAGTACAAAAATCTTTTATGAAGATATGAAGAGATATAATATTATGTGGTCTGCGATATCCAAGGATTAGTTTTCCAAAAATACTGAAGTTAACGTAAGAGAGTTCAAAGTTATGAGAACCTTAGAACAAGTCTTCCGACGTATGGACGGTGGGTATTTGTACTTTGGCTCACGTCAATTTTAACCCGATAGTCGTGGTGTATGTGTATTGGGGTTTTTTTTTTTAAAATTAAAGGCCGAAATTTAGAATTTTAAGGAGACGTTTACCTGTTCTCGTTCTGTTTATATAAGAAGAAAATAGGAAATGTAGAGACCAAAACCCATTCTCGGGTTGTGGTCTTCCTCTCTTTATGCCTCTCCAATTACCGACATATTTCTAGAAAGACAGCACAATTGATGCGCTTTTCCGCCGAGAGACGTTTTTTTTTTTGCTCGTTTGAGTAAGCACTTCCCTGGGACAACATACAATCAAAATCTGAGACCCAACATACTTATTCACGGTATGGTCCTATGGAAGGACATAATTATGCGAGGAGTAGAATCAGACAACACACTGCCCGCACAAGTCGCTTCTTTATAGTCGTCGTCCTAGAGATATCTATACTGGTTCGCGAGGAACTACTGAGTATGTGAGACTCCAGAGGTCCTTCATTTCTAACCTTATAATTTCTGTAATACCAATCACTTTCACACACCTTCACACAACATTTTTTCATCTTCTCTCCAAACCAGTCGTAATATACTAGACAAAAAGATTATACATCCCAGTATCGAGAATACCTTTTTTTGTCATATCACACGAAATCCACACTCATATTTGAAAAGAACCAACGCATTTAGGACGCAAGAGCTCCTCGCCTATCTCCTTCGTCAAATAATGATGTATTGTATCTTATAAACCTTTCCATGAGGATAACAATACTTACCTATACTCTCACTTATTTATCCATGCCGAAGAGATTCTAACTTTCCTTAGCATTTCTTCATTTAGTCACAATTATTTACAGAATTCTGCTCTTTTTTACTTGTGTCAGCCCATAGACACTGAGATAACGGGTAACTACGTGGCCGCATATACACGAGCCATTTTGGTTTGCCTCTCTCTATATTTTGACTCAATTCGAGCACCAACACAACATATTTGATAAAAATATGAAACTATGATTGAGATTACTTCATTACTATATACTCCGTTAATTCCATGGTGAACCCCCTCTTTTTCATCTAAATTACTAGGTAAATAAATACCCGTTGATAAATCCTCCCTATCTAAAATATGAGGTTCTATTACAGCCACTTCGGTGAGCCACCAAATTAATCATAGGTTTTGTTATGACTGCGCCTAGAGGCCACTCTCTTTCATAGTGTATTTTTTATTGTTTGCTCCTAATTTTTTATATCGGAAAACAAAGGTTACTATTCCACAAGAAAACTGCAATAAAACACAACTTCTGCCCGAGAGAACCCACACACTAACATGTCTCTTCAACCTTCCCTCCTGATAACTCTTGCGCTAAATCACTCACCCCTCTAATCATTTTATTTAGCACCACCTAGATTCACATATGATTGAGCATATATTGTCTCTTGAGTTAAGACTAACCAACCTATATTATTATTGTGGAGATAAGCTATAAACTACAAATACATGGAACATCTCACGGCTTTCATTCGATGGGAATAATTTGTGACGTAGGACATAAATAACCAATGCACATACACCTCTTCAGATATGTTATATCTTTAGTCGTCAATATAACCTGGATCTAATTCACAACTAATGGTACACAAAAAAGTTTGTTATATGTTTTTTGTTCTATGGCCGACGTGTCGAGATTTATGTTCTTATTCTATTTTTTTAAGAGTAAAATCTTTTTCTTCCTCCTAATCGGTAAATCTTGATATTTTATTTATATAATTCGGAGCATCAGATATAAACTTATAACTTTTATTAGTTTTAAGTGAGTTGGTGACAATTGAATATTAGTGGAAGGGAGCATGGTACTAAACTTCAAATTCCACAAAATTACTATCCCTATTCCTCCCAGCTCCTCTTACAAAACTCAAAACATTCATGCAGTATTAAATATAGTCATAGGCTAATAAATTACATATAACTTACTATTAATATTCGTATCATTATATACTATATGTAATCAATAGATAATTATCTATACTTAGTAACTACCGAGGCAGTATAGAATTTATAATACTAATAAGGTCGACATTTATAAGCTGAATTAACTTTATATAATTAAACAGCTTACCCATATACTACGGTGTTTTATAATATCTTAAGGTGAACTTTCATTAACCTCTCGATTACTCTCATTTTGCTTACTCCTTTTTTCTAATATGATCAATCTAGATAACTTTAATATGACAATCTTTAACTTAATTTCTATATATAGTTTCATCTAACTCGTAAATACTTTAATTTCTACATAGGTATCTGTGTACAATGTGTAAACTTAATTAAATAATAAGTTATTCTAAAATAATTTAAATATAGTGAAGAAAAGTTATATAATTATTTTAATACCTTAATTAATAAGGTTCCACTCCCCCTCACCATATTTCATTATTAATAGATCCTTTATAAATAATCTACTCCCCCTCAAATGACACTCTTCAATATTCATTTAGTCCGCAGCCATCATTAACCCATAGCATTAAATGAGCTTGTTCCAAGCCCAATGCAAAAAACCAACTCCGCATGGCGTTATGATCGGCGGATGTGGGCTTCCTTTTTATCAACAACCGCTTCCCTCTTCCTCCTTTCAAAATAAAAGATTTCCGACTGTTTGATGATGCTCTTTTGCTTTCTTCCGAAATGTTAGTCATCTCGGTAGAGGCGGAAGCTAATGAGCTATACCCGTCAGTACTTCCTCAGGCAGA
>JABUQX010130892.1:22500-25546 GCA_015478945.1 Trachelipus rathkii | reverse complement strand
TATATATATATATATATATATATAATATAAAGTATATATAATATTATATATTATATATATATATATATATATATTATATATTATATATATATATAATATATATATATTATAGTATATATATTATATATTATTGCTTGTAGTGTTGGAGGTCATATTGACCTTTATAATAGCGCGCAACGACAACTAAAATAATAAAATTAAACTACTGCGTTTTGTAAACTGTGTACATTTATTAAAATGACAAAACACTTCGCATCATTTATCTTGAGACCATTTTCTTACGTTAGACACTTGCATATTGCGCTTCGAGGATTCTTTATATAATCAGCGTATTAGGCCCTTATTCAAAGCTGTACTTCTTTGACTTAGTAAAGTGGTAAAGTGCCATTTGTGATAAATATAAAGTTATTTTGTATATTATGTAAATATGATTATTAAGTAGGCCCTATTAGGAAGGCCCAAGAGTGAAGTGATTATCGTGTCAATTTATATCATATATTTTATTAATTTACATAGCTAGTTTATTCTCATGGTAGCAGGCCTTGGGTTAGGAATAAACCAAGGCCTATTTCTTCCTCAGGGGCTTTCCTAGTAAGGGACCTACGCCCAAATTTCCTTTTGTATACACTCACTTATAAATTTAAGTAGGCCAATGTAGGCCCTACTTGTTTATGTTCAAATAACTTTTATTTATTTATTATTATCATTATTTATATTATTATATTCTGTATTAGCACATTATTTATTGTTTTTATTACCCAGGACTCTGGGGTTTCAGTTTCAGGCTTTCATGCTTCAGCTTTTGTAATAACAACTTTCATCTGTATGTTCAACAAATATATACTCAACTTGCTCCCTCGTTTAAGAACCTGGTTGTTTACCTTTATGCAAGAAGTTCCTAACAAAGCAACATTCCAAAGGACTTCATTGGTGACATCCGTGGACTAGAAAGAGAGCCTACTATATATATATATATATATATAATATATATATATATATATATTATATATATATTTACATTACATATACATATACATATAGTATATTCTCTATATATATATATATAACCGGGTCTTAAAAACTATTTTGAAGCGTCTTTTTTTGGAACGTGGATGCCGTCTAGTAGTTTTAGAGCTCCCGGCACTGTTAACTAATTTTAAAGTATTCACAGGTCGAATGGATGGAGAGTAAAATCTCCTGTGACTCATTCATTTAAATTATATATATATATATATATATATATAATATAATATATATTATATATATATATATATATATATATATATATATATATATATATATTATAGGTTTTATGTCTGTTCAAATCGTATATGTTTTTTATATCAATAAACTGCTGAGACTTTGTTCCTTTATATTAAAATCATAAAAAATGGCAAAAATTCATCCTAGACCTCTAACCATAAACCTAGTTAAGAAAAAGTATGGTGGTGGTCCATGTGAATTAATAATGACTGAACCGTGTAGTTAAAGGCAGATTATTCAGTATTATTATCACCTTACCCATGTGAACCCTAGCTGTGAGATGTCAGTGGCTGTTCAGCTAATTAAAAAGAATATAAAATATGTTTGGTCTACAGTGAATCCAAGACTATCTGTGATTACTGATAAATCCATAGATAAAAAAAATAAAAGACCTTCTTATTCTTGTGAAGGATATTAATCGCAAGCATTGTAAAACACGTGCCAAAAACTATCTAGATGCAAAATTGAATAGGCTTCTCGATATTTCCGCATGTTACTGTTCCCTGGATACCGTACCTTGCAGTGATTCACACGTACTCTGTACGATTGACCACTGTGTTCAAGAACATATTATATGTGTTTGGTCTCGAGGTGCAAATGTACCACGTGAAGACAAAGCATACCTACGGGATCAGAGATCTAAAATAGGACCCAAGGGAACATATCAGCTGTCTTCCGTGAATAAAGACGCTGTCAAACGACAAAGAAGGGCTAAACATAAGCAGGGACAAGAATCTACTCAAGAACAGGTTGAACAGCTATCAGGATCTTCCATGATTGTTGAATCAACCTAAACATATAGAAGGATCTAAAAAAAATGCGTGGTAGATTTTTTTGCAATATTTACTTTCATCTTATGTTAAATACAGTAACTAATAAATCAATATATTTTACCAAAACAATATTTGCATTACAAACTACAAGGATATGTGTTTCATTTTAATTCAGGAAGAACATGAATGGCAGCCGAGAAAGATAACGTCAGGAGTCTACAATTTAACGAAGTTCCCCAGATATGCAGTGGAACTTGTTCGAGGGGAATGCTCTTCAAGACTAGGCGCAGCTCTTGCGAATGCTTTGTTACATGATATCAAACACCTACTAAAACCTAATATTGACATCAATGAAATTGTGATTGACAAGTGCAAATTGGACAGGGCAAAAGCACAAATAAAAGTTGTTAGTGGTGTGCAATCAGGAAAAAAATAAGCAGTTCACTTGTATTGGTGTGGATGGTAAAGTCGACCACCACACTCCAACATATAAAAATATAGATTCAAATAAAGATGGATTTTCGTCTGCTTTAAAAAAAAGTGTCGAATCAGAACATCACCTCACCTTCACTAGTGAAGATTTAAAGTCTTCTGGCACCTACTTGACCCATAGAACAGTCCCCACTATTGGCACCACCGTTAATGTACTTGCTCAACGATGAGAGATGGGCTGGTTATAAAATTGGTACACTAAATCATGCTAGGTGGTAAACTCTTGCCATACTACTTCTCTGTTTGTACACAAGGGACAAAGAACCAAACTTGTGTTTGAAAAAGTTAGTTCAATTTGTTGTTCATGTTTATGCTTCTGTGTGCATGGTTCGAAATAAAGGCATCATCCAAACTGCATGATGATCCTCGCATCCTCTTCTCTGCCTTCACAAGACTGAATCTTCTCACATACAGTGATGTGAAAGCCATTGCAAAGAACATTCAAGGTAATGCTTTCTGTCTTCTACCTGAAAATTTCCTATATGCAATGGCGAAAGATGATGAAAAACTTGTCAGAA
>JABUQX010130892.1:0-17500 GCA_015478945.1 Trachelipus rathkii | reverse complement strand
ACACGGCACCAGGGTGAATGATATGCGGCAATCGAGGAAGTTTTATCAATGAGAATATCTAATTTGCGGTAACTTATTATAGGGTAAACTTTGGTATAATAATAGAAAGCCATAAAAAATATTTTCTCTGGAGAATAGAAAATTTAAAAAAAATGGATAACAAAAACACAAAATTTAAAAATCGAAAAAATTCTTTCTTTGACTCCGACTCTACCCATAACCTTGGTTGTCCTTGGATCTGGGTAAGCAGCCCTGTTAACAAGTGCCACGAAGACGTGTAATTTAATCCTTTCCCTCTTGCACCTGCTACATACAGCCTTTCTCATCATCCCTGAAAACTCTCCTTCACCCTCTCCACTTTTATTAATTTCAACACCCCCGGAGGGAGGGTGGTCCACTTTTCCTCGACCTTGAACTTTGAAAAGGATAAAAATCAAAACAATACAAAAAATAAATAAATTCAGATCTTTAATTAATAATATTTGTGCAAAATCAAAACATAATATAATATTATTATTAGATTGTAATCAAAATCAAATCAAAATACAATAAAAAGAAATTTAAAATATTTATTAAAATTTTAATGAAATTCATTAATAATAATAATAATAATAATAATAATAATAATAATAATAATAATAATAATAATAATAATAATAATAATAATAATAATAATAATAATAATAATAATAATAATAAACTTATTTTGCTTCTCTACTTCAATCTATGCATTTGGCGAATCTTATACCAGTGGAAGTATAAACATAGTATTTTTAACCTATTTTAATCGTGAGAAGGCATTCGCTGAAATATATATATATATATTATATATATATATATATATAATATATATAATATATATATATATAAAAAAAATAAATATATATATAAAAATATATATATATATAATATATATATATATATATATATATATATATATATATATATATATATATATAATATATATATATATATATGATTATATTATATATTAATATATATTATATATGTTGTATGTGTGTGTGGTTGAGTGTGTGTATGTATCGGAAGGTAGGGTCTAAAGGGCTAGGGTCGCCCGATATAGAGGATAAAAATACAAATGAATATTTTTCAAACTGATTTTTTCTAACTTTATGTATTTTTTTGCTCCAAAATCATTGTTTTTTTTTCTATTTTTTTTAATACTATTATTAATTTTTTTGGTTATTTAATTTCTTAATTTTACTAAAAAATAAGAATAATAATTAGGATAATAATAATAATAATAAGCAAGGCTACTCTGTATACAATAATTTATCTTTCAATCTAATTACATCATGTTAATGTTTCACAGCACAACAAATTCACTAGTTTTGACATATACATGTTTTTCACAATTTTTATTTTTTAGCATCGGAAATAGATTATTACAAATATTCATTATGGAGGACACAGATTGTATCGATTATTTAAACCTAAGCATGCAGATCATATAATTACAAGATTAGTATGATAGTTGTTCACATACACAATCAGAGTAGATTTAGAAGTGGTTCAGGAGCAGTGTGGGGATTTTTCTGAAATATGTTTTTTGGAACAAGGAAGAATTACATTATTTTAGGTATATCTATTATTGATTTATATATAAGAAATTGAAATTGTTATATTGATGTATTTTATTCTCTGAGAGATTATATTATTATTTCACGAGTTTTATGATGAGAATGTCAATCCAGCGGAGACGAATAATATATCTTTTACTACTACTCACTATGTATTAAAGGTATAATTCACCAGTGTCCCCTATATAACGGATATGTTCCAACATATATTCTAGTGTGAAGTGATTGATACTCAACGAAGCCGCTATCCTTCACTATTCAACCATCACAGAATCATACTTCAAATTATATAATTGAGCGGAACATATATATATTATATATACCCCTTAAACTTATAATTAAAATCGTAGGTAGTTCGTTTATTTAAAACTATAACTTATATATTTCTTCTTATCTCACATTCATTCTTTAGTATATTATATATTATCAATAAGCACATTTCGGGCTCTTGTACATAATATTTTATCAATAAGCTCGAATGAGGGTGCTCCAGAATTAGATCACGATAATATACCGTAGTATATATTAGGATTGTATCTTAGTACAGACTTATCCTCAGCTTAAAAATATGAAATGAATTGAGTATATATCTACCTAATGTTTACCCTATATATATTTACTATCAGATATATATATATATAAAGAAACAGAAGATTAGTACGACAGTAAGTACCAATCTAGGACGTCTCCTCTAACATATCAACCCCCATAAACATTAGAGCAAAGATTTCAGAGAGAATAATCTTTTTGTATAGAATTAATCTAATGAGATGAGTTCAATGTGAATAGTAAATTTTATAAACTATATTTATAAAACGGTCGCATGGCTACCTAAACTGTCCCAGTCACCAACAATATTAAAATTAAGAAATAGTATAATTGAAAAAGCCGCAGGTGGCGACCCTCTAGAATGTCCAGTCAATCCATATAATTAATTAAAATATAATAATTACATTTCAAAATAGATATAGATCCGCATGGGCCATCCTCAAGCTGATCCCAGCTCAACTATCCCCATAACTAATATAAGAACACACTTAAGAAGCCCGCCTGGTAATATTTAAGACTGTCCCAGTCCAACCAATAAAATTAATAATTAAGAAGCCGCATTGAACCCTCTAGAATGTCCCAGTCAACCCATATAAATAATAAATAAGAATAATACTTTTAAGAAAGACGTATGGGCCTATCTAGACTGTCCAGTCAACCCAATAATAATCTAAATAATTAAAAATAATCATATTAAGAAGCCGCATTGCCACCTCTAGAATTTCTCCCAGTCAACTCATAATAAAATAAGAATAATACTGGAGAGGCATATTGACAGAGACACGATTGGCATGGAGTTCATATTTAGAACTTTTCATCGCGCGAGAAAGGCGGCAAACAAAATTAATAATGCTAAGAAGAAGAACACTCGTCATTGCGCCCCCATTCATCACTAAGACGTGGATCACTCTCATCAATCACAAATAATCACGTCCGTATGGGATATAAACCATAACAACCAAATAACTGTTAAAGACCGGGACGAGCACTGGCCATGTACGCCTAGTTGAACACGTGGTCCCAAGTCAATTCTTCAGTAATAATAAGAATTATTAAAAATATATAATTAATTGTAAGTACCTACATTGTTTACATCTCATGCGCTACTATATATGTCCCACGCTCAACTCGAAATTATAATAACGACACTTAAATACTAGAAGCACGCATGGCTACTATTTTTCAGGCTACTTTTCCTAGTAAATTTTTGGGAGGGGAAGATTCCCAACTAAGAATTAATTGAGATTTGTTAGAGAGAACACTAGGATCCGCATTGTCCCGCTCTTATGAGGAGGTACTCCAGAGTCGACCGCGCATTAAAAATTTAGAAATTAAGAATGATTAAATATTTTTCTATTGGATTATTACTATCAATGTCATTCATATACTATGATGTGAAGTGTTATTATCAGTAAGCTCGAGTAGGCGCCCTAGCTGGAGGTTGTAACACTGTCCCAAGTCAACCATAACAACAAGCTTACATATATACTCTCACAGAAATATTTTCCAAATTCAGTCCAATTCAGAAATGTCTCGCGGCATGGAGAGATTACCTCATGTACTCGAGCTCCAGATCAACCCACTAAATTAATAACTTAAGAAATAATTATTGGCACCATATATAGCTTCTTAATACTAGTCGATTTGTGGTGTGAAAGACTAGGGAGCAGTCAATGATTAGGCCCCATGCGGAGGCTTCTGATTATTATTACACTTATTTATTAGAGTATATTTGTTATAGATTGACTGTAAAGTTTAGAAGGTGACCACATATTTGTACTAATTAATTATTTATAAGGTGTGCAGAATTATTCTTGAAGAGTACATTGTGATATATCTGGTGTAGATCTAGGGACACGAGATTTGTACGTGTAGGACACATTATGAGCGAGCTGATCGCTTAATTTAATAAGAAATGACTATTTCATCTGAAAGAGGAATATATATCCTGTCTAATATTATTAAATATAATTCCTAATTCCCTTAATTTTTATGGGTTGAACCGGAACATTCATACGAGGTGCACCCAGATTGCCGAGGCAAACTTTCCATTATTAAATTAATGTGGTTCTTGATTATCATACGTTTCGACCGTCTAAAAAGACATGCGGCTTCTAAGTAATTATTCTTATTTATAATGAGTTTGATGGGGGACTTCTAGAGGGAATCCATGTGCTTAATACTTCATTTGAGACTATTAATTATTATTGGTTGAATGGGACAGTCTCAACAGTCTATATAGGCCCATACGGCTTCTTAAGTATTATTCTTATTTATTAATATATTAATCCCCTTCATGTCGTTTTTTGGACTGCGGGAGGAGTTATTATAAAACCGGAGCCAATGCAGCATTGATTTCCATATGAATAGATAGGTAATTTTTATTTGAGTGGGTCTGACTTGAGACAGCATCTAAAAATGACCCATAGGCGGCTTCTTGTATTATTCTTATTATGTAAGGGTTGACTGGGACTTTCTAGAGAGGTCAAATAGAGTCTATGACGTTCCTCTTAGTAATTAGTTTTACTTCAGAAATAATAATTTAGTTGGAAAGCTGACATTAAACCTGCTCTAGAATTTACAGTCAACCCATAATAAATAAAGTAAACACATAACAAGAAGCCGTATGGTCCTTTATAGACTGTCCCAGTCAGCCAATAAAAAAATTAATAATATCAAGAATGACCACGACTTGGCTGGCTCCTCTATAAAGAATGTCCCAATCAAACCATAATAATATGCCGGGAGCGGAAGTCATTTTGAGAGTAAACATCAATACTGGGTTAAAAAACAAGTGTATAGGAAGTTCGAAATCCTGTATAACACTTTATGTGGTCGTGTCACCAATGTAGGAAGGTCTGTACCCATAGCAGGGTTTGTCAAATTTCGTTTTAAAAATACAGAAATAATTAGATGGGAATTCAGTATATTGGTCTGGAGGTCCTAGGGTTATGTAAACTCTAAGGAACGTGCATTGTGATTGTTATCGATGTGGTGGGAAATTAATGGCTGATGAGTTGCTGTACTACACGTAGCGGCTGATCTGAGTAGGATTCAATCGAGAAAGAGATCCAATTCGCTCTTGCAGCAGTCTGGACTATAGCAGGGTGAAGGAAATGCATTCTTTGTTCGGTGGGGGTGCAGGCCGAATAATGAACAAAGCTTCATATGTGCTCCACTTATATACATGTTAGCCGAAAGTTGTAGTTAAAGATACCATCTAGTAGTTAAATGATAAATACATCAATACGGTTTTGTAGATTTAACCCTTCTAGCCTTAGGGTTTTTCCGCACTGTGATTTTCTTACGGCCTTGCTTCTTCTTCAGAGCTCTCTTCGTCTTAGGTTTTTTCCTATTTGGGGTGGTCCGGCGTCCTTTAACTCTAGCCCGGCCCTGCCCTGTCATTTTTCGTCTTATTTTGCGTTTAACGTCATCGAGCATCTCGTCGGAAAAACCTCGGCAATCCGCCTTTTTAATGAAGCACGAGGGTTGGCTCCTGTCGCTATATCTTGCATCGTATGCAGGCCTGTTCTTATAGCTTTTTTTACCTAGATATTCACCCCTCTTACTAATAAGGGGATGGCGCTTCGCGATAACTTAGTGAAAAACCTCCACAGGCGCCCTATCCTCTTCATGGTGATCTCGAGCCAAATGAATACTCTTTTCCATACTTATTACTCAAGGTGACTGG
Organism: Trachelipus rathkii; assembly: GCA_015478945.1. Taxonomy (NCBI): domain Eukaryota; kingdom Metazoa; phylum Arthropoda; class Malacostraca; order Isopoda; family Trachelipodidae; genus Trachelipus; species Trachelipus rathkii. The sequence goes on along the minus strand of JABUQX010130892.1, from coordinate 11,659 downwards.
AGCTTCTTCTTCCGCCTAACGGTCTTTAACAAATCACTGTAAGATGCATCATGAATGAATAAAATGCAATTGATTAGTCCCTTATAATAGTCTGCAAATGAGGCATCTATTTCTTTGAAATGAAAAATCGAGTAGCCATATAGAATAGATTTTCAATGTCTGGTTAAATAAATAAGAATAATACTTAAAGAAGCCAGCATAAGCCTATCAGACTGTCCAGACTAAAACCTATAATAATTATATATTTTAATTTAAATAATTAAAATAAACATTAAAAAAAAAGCAATGACGCCTCTAGAATGTCCCAATCAACTCAATAATAACACTATAATATATTTAAGAAGCCGCATGGTCCTTTTTAGACTGTCCAGTCAATGCCAATAAAAATTAATAATTTAAGAAGCCGCATTGGCACCTCTTGAATGTCCCCGTCAACTCATAATAAATATCAAAATAAATAAATAAGCAAAATCTTACAGAAGCCGGTCATGGGGCTTCATCTAGAACTGTCCAGTCAACCAAAATATAATATATAATTAATTAATAATTCAAAAATAATAATTATATAAGCCGCCATTGACCCCTCTAAGAATTGGTCCCAGTCAGCTCATAATAATTAATAATTAATACTTGAGAAGCCGCATTGTCCTTTTGAGACTGTCCGTCACAATAAAAATTAATAATTAAGAAGCTGCATTGGCCCCTCTTGAATGTCCAGTCAACCCATAATAAACAATAAATAATAATAATATTTAAGAAGCCGCATGGGCCTAACTAGACAACGTCACGCCTATTCTTATCCTCAAACCAAAAATCTACCTCCTTGTCGTTGCTTTACGTTGCGCCTCTTCAGCATATCTGTTTTTTTAATAAGGTGCTAAAATTGTAGACAATATTCAAATACCGGCCTAACATATCTATTAATAAATGTCGACATTAAAAAAAACAATATATATAATTAGTCTGCATCTTTGGCATTAATTTTCAATTTTTAACCCTAGGCCCTATAGCTCTGGGTTCAAAATCTTACAATGGAAACAATGAAACATCAGCACTAAAGAATGTTACAGACTTACGGGTTACAATGCCAATAGTTTTGTTGAGAAATTGAAAAAAGATATATATATTAAAATTTTTAATAATATAATATAGTTTTATTTTTATTTTTTATTTTCTATAAGTTAAATTACCTAAATATACAAAAAATAAAAAATAATAAAAAAAAATATAAAAAAATCAAAAAAATCAATAAAATCAAAAAAATCATGATTTATTTATAAAAAAATCAAGTAAACAAATCAATTGATTTTTTTAATTTGATTTTTTTCGTGCCATCCCTGGTTTTAAGATTTTAAGCCCTATTTTAAGATTTTGAAGCTCAGATATGAGGGCCTAGGGATTAAAAGATAAATGCTTTAATCGACTTAAAAAAAGTTTGTATTACAATTATGAGTTTCGCGTGGACGTCAACGATTGCCCAAAAAATCCCAAATCCAAAAATCAAAAATTGATTTTTTTCTCAAAAAATCCAAAAAATCCCCAACTCTGGTTTAAACGAAAAAATCTCCGCGAGCCGAGCAAACTTGTACGATAATTTCTTTACGGAAACGGAAAATATGGCAGCAAATTTTAAACATTAGTTTTATATATATATATATATATATACTATATATATATATATATATATATATATATATATATATAATATATATATATATATATATATTAAGTATTTCCAAAATTTATATTAGTGTATAACTAATATTATATATAATTATACATATATATAATATACATCAATATTAGGTAGGCTACTCATAATTAGCCAACTTGGTTATATATATATATATAAAATATATATTTATATATTAGATATATATTATATATAAATATTATATATATTATATAGGCCAGCGTCCTGTTATAGAATTATTTTAAAAATCTTAAAAAATATTAATGCTACAGTAAAACGGAATACATTGCGGGAATGCTGGTCAAAGTTTGCCCTGGAAATGTAAAAAAAAAAATAAAAAATAAAAAGAATAAAAAATAAAAAAATTATATCTCAAAACTACATGCTACAGCGAAAAGGAATAATTTTTGGATCCTTGGTAAAGGTTTCACATACAAATAACTGTACCTTAAAACACAAAATATATGTTAATTATCTTTAAGTAATATTATTAGAAGGCCTATTTAGAGACCTTACGTTACTTGTGTTTATTCACGTTAAAATAAATATGCACTTTATCTATTTCAAATTTTGCTTTTATAACGGCACACTAGGGGGATAGAGGCCGACGGGGCAGCATGGGGGTGACCGTTTTGTCATACCCCGTAGCGGAGGAGGGGGCGGAGGAACCCCCGCGACACACACAAATACCAAAGAGCGGTGGATGATGACTCTGAGGTAGACCGTCGACCCCGGAGGGGAATTAGTCCAACCCCCTGTAAGTTCCCCGAAGGCCGAAGACCCGCCCTCTGCATCGGTGCGGTAATAATACCCTTGGGGTATTATACACATTTTAAAAGTAAAAAAAAAATAGAGAAAAGACTAAATATTTATAGCAAAGTTCTTTTATTTTAACCGCGTAACCAATCAAAAGGGTTAATATATAGGGCTCTCTAATCATATTACTATACTTATTAAAATACTTAGTTTTTATTATTTATGTTATATATATAACAATTTTCATGATACCAAAATTTTACACGGATTCCAAAAATGTATTTCCCTTTTCGCTGTAGCTATTGTAGTTTTTTTGAGATCAATTTTTTTTTTTTTTTTTTTTTTATTTTTTTTTTTTCTTATATCTATTTTTTCTATTTTCTCCGTAGGAAAACACAATTCAATATTACTAGCTACTTCTATGATCTTTTTTATGGTAATGGTAGGTTCTGATAAAGTTCTATATTATCACATATAATATATATATATATACTATATATATATATATATATATATATTAATATATATTAGTATATTATATATATATATATATATATATATATATATATATACTATATATATATATATATATATATAGTATATTATATATATATTAGTATATATATATATAGATATTGGGTTGGTTATATTAATATATATATTATAGTATATACGATATATATGAATATATATTATTTTTATTTAATATCAGTTGTTATTTATAGATTACAAATTTATTTTCTATTATAACCGTCTATTATGTTCTATATAGTCAGCCTCCAGAAAGCAACATGCACGTAACAAAAAACCATAACACTCGTAACAGGAAAATAAATAAAATTTTATTCGATCAGCCGGAGGACAGTTTTTATCACATGGCAAAATTAAAAAAATAAATTAAATACAAATAAACGCTTTTTGAACGAAATGTTAAATGGTTAAAATTTGTTTGGAAATATCTTGTATGATTACGTTTGCCTATACTTCTGAGGATAATTTGTATATAAGAGATCGCAGTACTCAGCAAGTGAGCAGGCAGAGGTTGCCAAATGTTGAATTTTTTTCTCTTTTAACTACAAGGACGAATCCCATCAGGTAATACAAGAACGACAGAAGAGTCGGGGTTCTCGGCTACCTGGGGCGACGGGGGGACTTCGTCCCCCTCTGTCCCTCCGGTCGGCTCGAACCCCCCTAATAGGATATAAACAGATAATAATATTTTCTCATAAAGCGTAAACTTAAATACTATTTGGCAAGTTTCACTTTTTGATCTTCGAGTAAGTAATGTTCGGATTCAAGGTCTTCACGACCGAAGCTTCTCGATATAAAATTAATAAATAGTATTCAATAAGGTGGTATTAATAATATTAGAATTAAAATAAAATTTTTTTTTAAGTTTTCATCGATGAAAATACTTGCTAAAATCAAAAATGCTATTTTTTTTCCTGTAACTGTTATAATTTTTTAGTTACATGCATGATGCTTTCTGGAGGCTGGCCCTCTATTATATATATTATTAAATCTTAATTTAGGTATTTTCCATTAATATTTTTATTTATATGAGTATGAATACATTTTCTTTTAAAAATAATTTAAAACACTCCCTTTCTTGTCGGGTGAAAACCGCTTAACTGAATTGAAATTTAGCCCACAATTCCACTACAAGATCAAATAAAATGTGCCAGACGTAGGATCAACACTAGTTTATTATTTTAATAAATTATTAATTTTAATCAATTTTTATTTTATTTGAAAAAGATGATTTTTATATTTCATCAGTTTATATCTACAATTTTTATTTTTACCAGACTCTAATAGTAAAAAAAATTTCTTTGATAATTTTTTCGTTTATTAGCTACCTTCCACCTATAATATATATATATTTATAATATATATATATATATTATTATATATGTTATAATTAGACTAACCTATAATAATTATCATATATATAATATATATATTTATATATATATATTATATATATATATATATATAATACTATATATACTATATTATATATAATCAGTGGCGTTTTCTCCATGTTAGGGATATGGTGTGCTATATATATATATATATATAATATATATATAGTATATATTTTAATATATATATATATATATATATATATATATATATATATTATACTATATATATATATATATACTATATATATATATATATATATATATATATATATATATATATTATATACTGTTTAATATATATATATATATATATAATATACTATTATATTTATGTATTATATAATATATATATATATACGTATATTTATTAATTTATATATATATATATATTTTATAGATATATATAATATACCGTATATATATACCTATATATTTGTTCTATAATATAATTATATGATATATATATATATATATATTTACTCAGTTCAATATATATTATATTCTTTCCTACCAAGTTTAACAGACGATATATAAGTATATAATATAAGATTATATTATATATATATAATATATATATATATATATATATATATAAATATATATATATATTATAATATATAATATATATTTATATATATATATATACTATATATATATAAAATTCTTTCCTACCATTTTATGACGATAATATTATATATATTAATATATATTATTAATTATATATATATAATTTATTATATAATATTACTATACTATATATATATATACTATCACACAATATATATATACTACATATATATATATAATATATATATAACTTATTTATATAATAGCTTATATTCCTGAGTCGTAAAACATAATAGGACCTATATATATATATATATACTTATTATATATATAGTAAAAGGTGGGTCATTAACACTGCGTTATTAAAAGCGTTATATACCCGTTATTAACTCGTTTAAATTTTTTCGTTTAACTTTTAACTCGCTCTTCGTTAATTTAGCGCAAAGAAAATTACGGTCTATAACAGAGTTTAAAATTTTTCCCCTACAATCCGTTACCGTAAACTTAATTTCGAGTTTTAAAAATTTCATTTCAATTTTTGATTGGCTGCACGATTGCGATTTCTCCAGGAATTTTGGTTTTCAAAATTTCCTAAACGCTCTTCTTAATGGCTTCAAAATGTTTTTATATTTACTCGGTTATTATCCGGTTTAGTAATATTTAACACAGGGTTGGAAAGCCCGAGTTTTGAGGGAATGTGCTTACGTGCTGACACCACCCCTCGTTTCAATTATATTCTCTATGTCTTAATACTAGCATTTTCCCTCACTCAGTGTTTGAAGCACGCATATGTCCAAACACTAATTCCGAAAAAAGGAAGCCGCTTCTGATCCTTCTAACTATCGCGCGTGGATCCGCTAGCTCTCAATTGTATTCTATCTAAGATCTTTTGAAACCTTTCTCAACTCTCACTTCTAGACCATCTGGAATCTCATTCTCTTCATTCTTCCCATCGCTAGTACGGCTTTTGGTGTTCAAACTGCATACTGGCGATATACTTTCCCTTTTAACCGATTTATGTTTTTCCGCTCTTAGGAAACTACTAGGCAGACTTGCGTTAAGTGGCGCTTGACATAATCCAAAGCATTTTGACCGGGTAATGGCTAAGCATCATTGCCTCTCCAAGCCTCCCGTCCTTTCCTCTGTTCTCTTTGCTTACTTAATGTCTAAGCTTTCTTTGCAAGCCGCTAAACATCGCTATGGTTGATTGGAGCGAACTCTTAATTCTTTTCTTATTCTGTCAATAGTGGAGTTCCTCAGGGTTTCGTCTCATCTCCTACTTTATTATTACCTACTTTTCATTATGAGCTTCTCACCTTGCACAATCTACCTCTATCTACTCACATGCGATGACTCGACCTTCCATTCTCAACTCATTTCAATTCTGCTCCATCTATTACTTCTAGAATTGCCTCTCGTCTATATCTTTCCGATTTTATTCTCGCTGCTTAGATAGAATTATAGCGTGTGGGTCGTCTGCATCCTTAGTGAAATTCAATTCTGTAAAAACCGCCCCAGACTTCTACACAAATTTCCCTCTCTAATAATACGCTCTAACATTTTCCTATCTCTTTTGACGTTTCTCTGTCGTCCCTCCTGTTGACAATATAAACATCCTTGGCCTTAACATAAAAAAAATGTCTTTGGAAACCTCACATCATAACGGTTTTGCTGGAGCGGCCTCAAAGAAACTGGGAGTTCTGTTTAGACCTGCGAGACTTTTTTTTCTCTTCTCAGTTACTCCAGCTAATACAAGGGTTTCATCCGCCCTTGTATAAAGAAAGTACTGTTCTGATATCTGGGGGGCTCTGGTTTAACACCCGGCTTTTGAACAAGGTCGAGTCAAAAGCAAAAGACTTATAAACTGTTTGCTATCTTTCCAGTTTACTTGAACCTCTATCTTTGCGGCGCGATGTTGGTGCTTTATCTCTCCTTCTATAGGTTATCGCATGCTGCAGGTGTTCGAGGAACTTTACCCTGGTGGCTCGCGTACCACCACCTTTACGACGCCCCTCGTGGGTAGCACAAGGGGTGCTGTACTTGCGGCCAACGAGTTTTGTGTACGATGAGGTTTTGGGGTAAACCCTCCAGGCTTAGTTTGCTGCGGTGTTTGCTTTTGTTCATCCCACGTTGTTCAGTGGAACATCCTTTCCATCTTCTGTTGTTTCCTGCTGAATTTAATCTCCCGTACTCTTTAAAGCCTTCGTCTATGTTCATCTGCGGAAATTTGCGCTAGCGGATGAAATTTTGGCGTGCATCTACCTCCTTGAATAGGGCTCTGACGGTGAGTGGATAAAAAATATAAAAAAACTGAAAAAAAAAAAAAAAAAAAAAAAAAAAAAAAAATTTTTGAAGACGGTTAACTCGTTAAGCGCATTAATCGTTAACTTCCGCTAATTCTCTTACCGATTTAAAACGCTTTAATGATTAACACCCGTTAATTTTTTTTGTTAACGATTAGGAATTAACGACGTTAACTTTCTCTTTATTTTAACTCTTGTTGTATATATAAGGTATATATATCATATAATATATATATTATATATATATATTATATGATAATATATATACATATTTAATATATATATATATATATATATAAACTATATATATATATTACTATATATAAATATATATATATATATATATATATTATATATATATATATATATATATATATATTATATATATATATATATATATATATAAAAACCCTTTTAAAATATAAATTAAAAAAGTCTCTGTGCAAAAATCCATGTGCGAAATTATTAGCGCACAATTTTAAGGTATTTGAAGAATAGAAAACGAGAGCGAGAGAGCGAGCGTGAAATAACACTGAACGAACGGAATATAGGGAGTTCAAATTTTTAGCGCACATGAAAAGCTTCCTTTTTGATACGGTAACTACTGTATAAAATAAGCTATTTGGAGGTGGAAGTTTAAGAGCATTTAATTTTTTAATATTTTATTGAATAATTGTGTACAAAACTATCTTCATTTGAACAGATATTCCCTTATATCTAAAGTGTAATTAAAAAACTAATTAGCTTTATAGGTGGTGCGGCGCACACCTAGCACCTATGGAGAAAACGCCCCTGATATATATTATAAATATATATATATATATCTAATATAATTATTATAATATATATTATATATAATAATATATATATATATATGATATTATATATATATATATATATATATATATTATACTACTATGTATATATATAATATATTTATATAAATTTTATATATATATATATATACTATTATATCTATAATATATATATATATATTATATCACTATATATTATATATATTATATATATATATATATATATATATATATATATATTAGTGATGTATTGTGACATCCGCATCCGCAATTGTTAAATGCGGATGTTGCGGATGTATAAAATATTGAAAGTTATTAATTTTGGTTTTCTGGTTTGATAATTTCTTGGATAGTGCGATAAAATTTGTTATTTTATTTCGTATAGAGTATATCATATATATATTTTATATATAATATATATTATATATATTATATATATATTAATATATATATTATATTATATATATATATATATATATATATATATAATATATATTTATTTATATATATATATATATATATAATATATATATATATTAATATATATATATAATATATTATATATATAGCTAAGTAGAAGAGCATGATGTACGTCGAAACCAAATCATCAGCGTACAATAAGCAGGGCACCCTCCACTCTCTTCCATTTTCCATCAGTCTAATACTTTCCCTTAACACCCCTATCCATACACAAATTAACTAGCCAAGGAGACATGAAACATCCCTGCATCACTCCACTATTGATATTAAACCATTCACTTTCAACTTCATTTATTCTTACACACGCCTTCACTTTCGACATTACATACTCTTGATTGCATTCAGAAAAGCCTTACCACCAACACCATATATCACTAACACATGTCACATACCTTCCCTATTAGTTTTTTCAAAACGCCTGTTGCAAGTTCATAAAAAAAATTAGTAAAATTTATTCTTCTTTCTTATTTTCTTAATCATTTGTTTCAATGCGAAGATTTGATCTACACGACATCTACCACTGCTAAATGCATTTTGTTCTTTGCCAATCAGTCTCTCAGTCACTCGAAAGTCGAAGCACTCTTTCGAACAAAATACCAGCATATATATTTGGCACTACACTCAATAAACTAATTTCGCTTTAGTTCGCTACAGTTCCTTTATCCATATCCAGTCCAATCACAATGGTCGCCTTCATTCTTAAACATTTCACTGGTAATTCCATCTATGCAAATTCCATCTGATCCTCCTTCCAAACTGATCATCTGCCTCTTTTCTCTTCCTACGCATGCAAATTTTATACTTCTTTTTTCCACAATATATATTTTCATATACCCTTCCTTGAGACCTCACCATTGGCCTTTAGCACATTTAACCACTCATCTTTTTAACTTTTAATCGCTTGCATCGCCTCTTCATTCCACCACTCACTATTGAGATTCTTACCTAGTACTTTAACATATACAATACTTCTCTTGCACTACTAATAAAGGCGTCCTTCATTTGCTTCCAGATTTTTTCAGTTTCATCTTGTTCACATTCAACTGATTTATTTGTAAGTGCTCTAACATACTTTTTTTTATATATAAAACTGCTCACTTAACTTCTCACTCTAAATTCTCCCCACTTCTTTCCTTATCCTTTTCCTCTCCATCCATGCCACCCACTAACTTAATCTTACATGAAACAATATAATGACCAGTTTATGCAATCCCTTTTTCGATCACATATCCAACCATTTAAGTTGCCCAACAAAATAACTTTGAAGCCCCTCCCACTCACTCCATCCAAAACATCATTCAGATTATCCAAGAAAGTCACACTCTCCTCAACTTCAAGCTCAGATGGACCATATGTTAGAACCACACATACCTTAACCTTTTCAAACTTAAATTTAACTATTTGAATTCTAGTACTCACACAAACAAAATCCCCCATAGCTCTGTGCCACAGGTCACTCATCAGAATCGCTACTCCTTCTCTCCTCCTCACATTTATCTCCACTCCAGAGCAGAAACATTTTACCAAACATCACTCGTCTTTACCACTTCCTTTCATCTGTCTCGGTCACAGAAACCAAATCAAATTTACCCTTTCTAAATCATTCATCACCTCTCTCCTCTTCTCTTCACTGTTTATTTCTCTAGCATTTCATGTACCCAGATGATTCATACAACTCTGCCCAATATATAAGGTCACTTACAGCGATCACGACCAGGTCCGAGGCATGCACAAGCATTCCTAGGGTTATAAATAAGTGGAAGTGGGTCCCGAACCCAACTACCACTGTCGCTTTAGTAGTCTCCTACGACAGGCAGAACATACGCTGTGGAATCTTTTTTTTTCCTTACACACAGGGATATATGAAAAAGGTGTTGTCTGATAATAGTAATAGTGTTTTTAATGGTCTGTATGTGATACGGAGAGTTTACTCATGTGTAAGAAGAACGTTAATACGAGAGCAGGAGGGGCGAACCATTAGCAACTGGAAGTAGTCTATGGGATGTACCCTAAATCAAATGTAAAAACAATGATTCCTTTTGATTGAGGTACTTTCTCTCTCTCTCTCTCTCTCTATATATTATATATATTATATATATATATATATATTATATATTATATGAAATATATATATTATATATATATATATATAGTTATTTTATTATCTACTTAGCAAAATTAGGGATATATATATATATATATATATATATTATATATAATACTATGGGAAAAAATTAATGCACCACAAGCAGGGTTGTGGAGTCTGAGTCGCAGAGTCGGGGAGTCGGTAATTTTGAAGAGGGTGGAGTCGGAGTCTGAGTTGGAGTCGTATTTTGAGAGGGTAGGAGTCGGATTCGGAGTCGGAGTTGGTAATTTTCAAAAGGTCGGAGTCAGAGTCGGTAACTTTCAAGATAGTAATGGTGGAGTCAGAAAATTTTGAACTGACCAAGTTGTGAATTGTGACTTTGTGGGTGACTTCAATCACTTCATACAAGTTCTCTGACTTGCGACTTCCACAATCCGAAATGCAATCGCAAAGTTCGAAGTTTTTTAACATGCACCTTATGTTTCAATTTGGACATTATTCTAATAAATTCAACCTTCAACCTTGTACCATCTGTATTAAGATGTTGAAGAAATAAAAACTCCATGGTACGAAGAGAAATTTATCTCATGGACAGTGATATTCTGTTTATATTGATCCTATCTACAGGGTAAGCCTAACTGAAGATCAACAACAAAAAGCTTAATCTGCACTTTGCAACGTAGTCATTTGTATTAAAGGGTTGCAGGAAGTTCAAGAAGAAAAGAATACATCTGAACATATTGTAAGTGATGAAACTACAACTTCCCATTACTGCCCTTCTCTAAAGTCATTTTTCGAAGCTTAAATAAAAAGAGGCCATCGAAAAGTATTCAGACATTGAATAGGAAGCTGCAATTGGTGTTACTGCTCTACCTCCAAAGCAAGTTAACGTTGAACGGCTTTTTCTGTTCTTCACATTATAAAAATCAGACCTAAGAGGAAAAATGAAGGAGGACCTGGCAGATGATATTCTATGTTTAAGAACTAATTCATTCAATCAGTAGATGACACTAGATGTAAGTTCATGTAAC
>JABUQX010130891.1:0-10000 GCA_015478945.1 Trachelipus rathkii | reverse complement strand
AATAATAATATAAACAATAATTAAAATAATAATAATTAATAATAATAATAAATAATAATAATAATAAAATAATAATAATATATTAATAATAATAACTGTACGACAATTTACAAGACGAAACACGCTAATCGCTCCAAACTTGTATATTTTATTGTATCACTGCCAGACGTATAATTTTTACATGACTATAGGAGTAAGATTGGAGCGAAAACGATTTCGCTCACTCTCACGCTTCTTTTATAAATAGAAATTCAAAATAACTACATACGACTGATACGAGTTTGCTTATTCAATTTCTTATTATCATATGAAACCATCGTACGTTTCTGCTTTATTACAAAACATTTTAAAATTTGCATTCAATTATTTATCATTAATTGAAAACATGGTGTTTCAATTAAGTGTTTTAATTCAGAATTTATGCTTAATTAAAGAAGGGGGAGCGGTCGCTCCATCGCTTCTATGCACGAGTCGCCCCTGATATTGATAGGTTATATATATGTATATATATATATATTATTAATATATATATATATATATATATATATATATATATTTTATTTTATATATATATATATATATATTATATTTATATATATTATTATATATTTATATACACACACACACACACCCTATCAACAATAGCTACATACCCAAATCTCATCCTTGGAGGCGACTTATGAACGCCACCACTACTGCCTGGTACGAAGAGTCTTACCCATTGATCCCCGGGCGCCGTAACCAATATCCTTAAAGAATTAGAAATCCTTAATATCCGTTACTCTAAAAAAACTCCCCACCAGAATTCCTCCCCAAGCCAACCAATCCCCTACCTCACCAGACGTCACATTTTGTTCCCCCTCCTTACATCATAGACTAACCTGGGACACAACCACCGACCTACAATCAGATCATCTCCCTGTCCTCATATCTCTGGCCTCCCCCCACCAAACTCCCCAAAAAAAGATCACCACATTCACTAACTACAAAAAAGCTCTAACTGGACAGAATTTACAAACCATATCGAATCCCATATTAAACGCCTACACCAAATACATGGACATAAACATCTATTTAAACACCTTCCACCATTCATTTTAAACCACACCAACATCAAATCAGCCATCTACTACTACCTTAAGGATTTCACAGTAATCCTACAATCCCAAAACTATCCCCGCGAAATACAGTCAACGTTTTTAAACAAAGAAACTCCCTTCTAAAACTCCGACCATACACCACACTTAACCACAAATCAAATAACTAACCTAAACACTCAGATCTCTAATCTTACAACCACCAACACCACTAACAAGTTTACAGAATACCTACAAAGCAACATCTCACACATAGTAATAAGAAGAACCTGCAGGATATATCAAAAAAAACTAACAATTCACAAAACAAACCCCCCGCCCTCACACGACCCACATCCGTTGCATCGACAACTCCCTCCCTTCCTTAAAACAACAAGCAACAGTACTCGCAAAACACTACTGCATAATAATCTCCCGTAAACAACTCACCCAATAATAGGTAACAAATAAACAACTCCAAAAAAAACTTCCCTCAGATCACAATCCTTCCACTTCCATTTTACTAACCACATGATTATCAGTAGACAATCAAAACCCTATAAATTAATTCACCGCGTAGCAACAGACGACGTAACTCAAACTTCCACATGAAACACCAGGAGGAAAAAGCAATTCTCCCATTCACAGTAACTTTTAACAAATCTTGAAAACTCAATTTATATACCCCCCAATCTTGGAAACAAGCACTCTTCTCCCAAAAAGTTAAACCCAAGAAAGACCCCCATATTCCCCATCCTCTATCGGACCAATCTCTCTCCTCTACAACCATCAGCAAACTGCCGGAGTAAAACTAATATTAAACAAAATATCCCCACACATCACCCTCCTGAATGCCAACATTGGATTTTAAAGGCAATTCATATTCAACCAACAACAGCTCCTCACCTCCCTCTACACAACACATATTAATTGGCTCATACCATCCCCATCACACAGATCCCCATACTCTACAGATATTCGACATTACAAGCCATTTTGACACTGTCCCCACTATACATCTTATACAAAAAATTCTTCAATCTCCCCCCATAGAAAACAATGATAAAAAGTGGCTCTCAAACTTCCTCACCAATCGATACCCAAAGTCCTCCATAAAAAACACCCTCTCACACTCCATTTAAAACTTACAAAACGGGCGTACCATCAGGGCGCATTCTCTCTTCGATTCCTCTTCCAATCTCTTTACAGCCGGACTGCCGCACCCCTACAACCAATCCACAATACTAATCACGTACGGCAGACGGACAGTCAGTCTCATTTCCCAACATTCCACTTGTAATACAAGCCCCCCAACAACAACCCAGAGAATACTACAGATTATTAGAAACGGTTATCACCAAATAGAATGACCAGTTCCAATACCCCTAAATGATCCTCCATGTCACTCTCCGTAACCACAGACCGCCACCAATCACATTCCACCCAATTAGTCTCCTGAACAACAACCCCCTCACCTAAACAAAACCCCAAAAAGTATTAGGATTCACGACCACACTATATGACTTTCTCCCCCTCATCGGACCAAATTACATTCTCAAATCCCAACCAGAAATTTAAACCCACTCTCCAAACCCATCTACCCTAACCACAATTTCAAGCGACAGAACACACCCTTACACAATCTACAAACAACTCGCTACAGAACACAATATAAACTATGCCTCCCCCGCATGGTTCTCAGCACTATCACAATCCAACTTAAACAAATTACAAGTTACACAAAACACACAGCCCTTAGAATAATCACCGGATGTACTAAAACAAACCCCCATCCAGCATTTACACGACGAGACACATTTTATCCTTTCCCATCCCTACCCACTGAAGATTGGTAGGGACACAATTTCTTCCCGAAAACACATCAATCCAACCCAGTTCCATGCCACCAATACCTCCAAACCCCCCCACCCCCCCCCCCCCGTCTCCAACCCCCCCCTCCTCACCAGCCAAACTTTATAATGTACAACAACATTCCCCCTCCACCCCCAATATAGATCTTGGACTCACTCACATTCTATACACCAATTAACTAATCACATTATCTACCAAAACTCACCAATAACAGACTACTAAAGCACCCCTCCCCAAACTCTCCCCTACAGAAGAATCACGTCCAGTAAGAGACCAAATTACCGCCCGGAGCAGATACAGGTCCCACCGAAATCTGTTTGCGAATATTAAATTCAGATTCAAACGACAAAATTGTTATGCTCCCCAAATTCTGCACTAGGTCGTAATATCTCCAGGACCAATGGAGTACCTCCCTTCTGAGTGCTCGCACCCGACGGCCCTCCTGTACCACTTCGCATAACTTCTGTTCTCGAACCTGTGGACACCGCCCAAGCAGCATTGATGGGCAGCTTTCTGGATGGTACAGTGTTGGCCCCTCCATAAGGATGGCCAGGGGCAGAATATATTATATATTATTATATTTATATATATATTATAATATATATATATAATATTTATATATTATAGGTATGATATATAGTAGTATGACTATATATATAATATATAGTAGTTATATATTATTAATTGATATATATTAATATATATATATCTACTGAAAAGGGATGTGCTTAACAGATTCTTATATTTTCAAGTACGGTATACATGAGAACTTAGTTTTAGGACCATATTTAGTTGACTTTGTGAGAATTGACATTCGATATCTCATCTATATATAAAATATATATACCGGCATATTTAGGAAGACTTGATTATACTGAAAAAAGTGCAATTTGATTCAAAGATGAACTCGTTAAGAAGTGAAAAAGCCAAATAGAGTTGAAAGAAACAAACTGAAAAGAAATTTAAATTAAAGTGTGAGATGTTGAAACCAAGAACAGGCCAGTATAGATTGAAAGTGTAGTGTCATCTTTTGGTGAAATAACCAAAGAATACATTGGTGGAGGTGGAAGAGGAAAAAAGAAGAGGCAAGTGCTGGACAACACAAAGCTGTGGAGTTATAATTAAACATTCCCCTATCGCAGGTAATCAAAATTCGGTTATGTAGATTAGTTAAAAGTATCTTTTGAGTGACTGTCACTATTCTTTATTACTGCCACTCTTGTTTATTTTGAAGCGGAAACGTTTTTCTGATGTGAATCGTTTGGGAGTATATCGAATTGGACTTGTATTCACGAACCTTATTCAAGTATGTATGTCATATTTGCGAAGACTTGAAGAGTAAAGAAGCTTTCTTTATAGCAAAGAGTTAATCCGATTGGTACCGCTACTTATTTTTCGGAGAAGTAATTAACAGCTATATGTCCCCTTGTAATACTACGTTTAGTTTTCGGAATACAGAGCTATTCTCCCCTTTGATGAGTACATGACCTCATATAAACTGGCATAGTTAGAAATGACGAAAATCTAATGTTATAAATTTATTTGAAAAGCGTAAGGTTATGGTGGGTTGTGACATATGGTTCCATTGGAGGGTAACTGTTGGAAGAGTGCACGCTTTTCTGGATATTCTGCAATGATGTTTGGATGGGTGAGTAGGAGCTTCAGTTAATTATAGTTTGCGTTACTAAATAGTTGGACAGGTGATCAAAAAAGGGATGGTATAACAGGTAGCATTGGGGTGTCAAGGGAAAATGAGAATGGTATGAAAGTGATTGATTTCTTGAGGTGAGAGGAGGTATGATCATAAGTAATACTTTCTTGAACACAAGAGTAATTCATAAGTATTTACTAGAGTTGGTATGTAGGTAGAGTATGATATCGATAAGTGAAAATTATGATTGATTTTGTGTTGGTGAAGAAGGAGATGTTGAAGTATGTGTTGGATGTAAATCAGTGAGGGGAATAGGAATGGGATTATGGAATCATTATGTTGATTCTGTTTATGTAAAAATCATTGTGATGATCAGCATAGACAGGTGTACGTGCTTTAGTAATTAAAATTTGGTTAACCCTTTCCCTGCGCGCGCTCTGTCAACGTGTGTACCACGCATGACGGTAGAAATACGCACATGTTTATTTATTTTCGCTGCGTCAGCGCTGGGTCAGATATATGCATTTATTCTGCTTCCGTATATATATATATATATATAAAGTTCTTTTTTACATATATATATATATATATATATATATATATATATATTATTATATATATATATGTTATTGAACCTGTATATAAAGAAGAGAAAGATAGATATATATATATATATTATTATTAGTTGTTATTAATCTATATATATTATGTATTATTATTATATATAATATATATATATATAAAGCAAATTTCTTTTTTACATAGCATGTAGACATTCTTCTTCTTACAGAGCAAGAAGATCTTAATTTCTTCCCCTTTGTCCTCTTCTCTATATATATATATATATATATATATTAATATATTATTATTAGCATATATATATATATATATATATATATATGTTATTATTATTATTACATATATATATATACATATATATACAATAAAGGAAGAAATAAGAATTTGCAAACCAAAGGCGGGGGGGAGGGGTAAAGGGGTAGGGGAGAAAAGTAGGAGAATGAAGGCTCTCAAGTAAAGATGAAAGCTATTTGGATGGGCGATAAGGGTGATACAATTATAAAAAATCATCCCCGCATCTAGAATACTAAGCCAAATTTTCAATGAAACCGAGCTTTGTAACATCTCGCCGCTCTCTGCGCTTGGTTCATACTGACTAAAATCATAGAACAGACCTGTATTTATAACCTCGCACTGCTCTTAAAATAGCCAAATGTCACTAGATAAATGTAGCATAACTTAAATTTAGAAAAGGAAGCGAAGATTCCATAACTGAAATACATATAGAACGAATACGATTTATGACGACACATAGTCGGCATCAGTCATACGAAAGACAATTACTCGTGAAGACAACGTTGACGTCCTGAAAACCTTCTGAAAAACGTAAACTAATTAGTGAGGATGAGAAATTCATCCAGTGTGTATGTGAAGTCTGTTTAAATCTTATAAAAGGAAATGTTCCTTTAAACAGACCTCAGAAGCTAAAGCTCCGTCGGTATAGAAGCATCATTAAAAAGGGGAGGGGTATTCCTACCATTACTCTTTTCCGTTATAGCGCCACTGATAACTAAGTGGTTGGCCCCATGATGAAGAAGATGCTGTACTTCCATAAATGAGTACAGAAAATGAAGTATGATCAATACAGCATCTGTGTACAGAAATTTCAGTTCCTCAGATTCAGCATTCACAACCTCTATATGAACAGTTATTACCACGCACTGTGCAAAATTCACAACCCCTATATACGCAGATATTACCTCACAATGCATTGACATTACAACCTCTTTCACATCACCACCAACAGAATCCTTATATTGTGAACGGCTCATTAGCTTTTCAGCAGCCTCTACCTCCCAGCTTATATGATCCTAAAGTTGAACAGATAACCAATTACGAGAAAGAAGTGTACAGGATATTAAATTCAGACATTAACATCCATGAGATACGCATCTTATACCAAGATGCCATACAAAAATTGATAGATCTTAAAGACTTGCATCTACATCCATCACTACGCAACCCGCTACCCGATGATGTAGATATACCTAATGAAGTAAAACTTGAAGTGAAAAATGAAGAGCTTACCTATTAGAGTGCGTAAATCAGGAATAGCTTTATATAATATTTTAAATGAACAATTATCTTTGAATGAAGCAGGGCAGATCGTAATTGATGATGAAATAGTTAAGGGGAGACTTTATCATCGGACACCCTACTTTTTGAAGTCAAAATCAAAATTTTCACATTTTTTTTTTTATTATCTAGATTATTAGAAAAATTCCTCCTGAACATCATGGTGTAATTATTTTTTAAAAATTCTAAATGGTTTTTTAGATACAAAAATTTATTTAGAGAGGTGTCGAACTAAAAAATTTCAATTCCAGTCAAAATTGTAATTCCAGTTGCTTAGAGGTTAAGTTTTATTATAATTATAGAAAATCATTTTTTCATATTCTCAACCCCCCACCCATTCTTCTCATGGATTTACCTAGTCAAATAAATGGAATCAGCTGGAGCTTGGAGCCGGAGCTGGTGCTGGTGCTGGAAAGGGTGCTGGTGTTGGTGTTGAAATTGTGCTGAGCCAGAGTCCTGGGTATAATTTTCTCAAGAAATAATTTTTAGATGAAAAATTATTGCCAGAAAACGTACTAAACAATTTTCAAAATAGTGCAGAATCCTTAGTTGATCCCAGAGCCGGATCCGATGAAATGAAGCCAGAGTTGCGTTGAGCTGGAGCCGGAGCCGAAACCGAGTATGAAATTTTTTAAAAAATATTTTTTAGGTGAAAAATTTATTGCCAGAAGACGTGCTGAACAGCTATCAAACAGTGCAAAAAAACCTTCGGTTGATCCGGGAGCAGAAACCGAGTGATGCAACCGATCCGATCCGGAGCCGGAGCCGAGCCGGATCCTTGGTATGAATTTTTCGGGAAAATATTTTTTGGTGAAAATTCATTGTCAGAAGACGCTGAACAATTTTCAAATAGTGCAGAAACCTTTAGCCGGATCCAAATAGCTTTAGTCAGAGTTGATCCGGATCCGGATCTCGGATCCTGGTAAGGAATTTTCTAGAAAATATTTTTTAGTGGAAAATTTATTTCAAGAAGATGCTGAGCAATGTTCAAATAGCGTAGAAATAGTTGGATCCGGAGCCGAAGCTAAAGTCGTATCCGGAGCCGTATCCGAGCCGGATCCTGGGTATGAATTTTTCGGGAAATATTTTTTGGTGAAAAACTTTGTCAGAAGGCGCTGAACAATTTTCAAATAGTGCAGAAACCTTGTTCGGATCCGGAGCTTCCGGATTCTGATTTAGATCCGGATCCGGATCCGATCCTGGGTATGAATTTTCTTCAGAAAATATTTTTGAGGGGGAAAAATTTATTTCAAGAAGATGGCGGAACAAATGTTGAAAATAGTCTGAAGATAGCTGGATCCGAGCCATATCCGAGACGGAGCCGGATCCGGAGCCTGGATCCTGGGTATGAATTTTCGTCAGATTTTTTTGGTGAAAATTTATTGTCAGAAGACGTGCCGAACACTTTTCAAATAGTGCAGAAACCTATTCGGATCCGGAACCGAAGCTGAAGTCGGAGACAGATCCGGATCCGGATCCGATCCTGGGTATGAATTTTCTTCAGAAAATATTTTTTAGGTGAAAAATTTATTTCAAGAAGACGCTGAGCAATGTTCATATAGTGTAGAAACATTTAAGTCGGATCCGGAGCCGGTGTCAAAGTCAAACTGAGCCGTATCCGGGGCCGATCCTCTGGGCGAATTTTTTTTTCGGTAACATTTTGCGAAAAATTTCATTGTCGAAGACGTGCTGAACAATTTTCAAAGAGGGAGAAACCTTAGTCGAATCCGAGCCGAAGCCGAAGTCGAGCTGAACTCGATTCGATCCGACCTGGTGCGAATTCTGTGGTAATATTTTTTTTGAGATGAAAAAATTTATTTCAAGAAGACGCGCAATGTCTTCAAATAGTCTAGAAACATAAGTCGGATCCGGAGCCGAAGCTGAGCGTATCTTGAGCTATCCTGGAGCGATCCTGAGTATGAATTTTTTCCAAGAAATATTTTTTTAGAAAAACTTTGTCAGAAGGCGTGCCGAACAATTTTCAAATAGTGCAGAAACCTAAGAGCTGGAGGCGAAGCTGAAGCCGGAGCTGGAACCGGAGCCGGATGGATCCGGGCCGGTGCCGGATCCTGGATGAATTTTCAGAAAATATTTTTGAGTGTGAAAATTATTTCAAGAAGATGGGCTGAACATGTTCAAATAGCCTAGAAACATTAGTCGGATCCGGAGCCGATCCCGGAGCCGTATGAATTTTTCGAAATATTTTTTGGTGAAAAACTTATTGTCAGAAGACTTGGGTTGAACAATTTTCAAATAGGGTAGAAACCCTTAGTCGTATCCGGAGCAGAAGCCGAAGTCGAAGTCGAACTGATCCCGAATCCGATCCGGATCTAGGGTATGAATCCTGTCTCGAACTTTTTCTACTTGAAAACTTAATTGATAGAACACGTGCTGAACAATTTTCAAATAGTGTAGAAACATTATTCGGATCCGGAGTCGTATGGAGCCGGAGCCGGAGCCCGATCCTGGGTATGAATTTTTTCAATAAATATATTTTAGGTAAAAATATATTGTCAAAAGACTTACTGAAACAATTTTCAAATAGTACAGAAATCTTAGTCGGAGCCGGATTTGTTTTTTCTGTTTATCCGATCCGTATGAAATTTTCAATAAATATTTTTTAGGTGAAAAAATTTATTATTAAAGACGCTTAGCCAATTTACAAATAAGAATCCTTAGCCGGAAAGCCGAAGCTGCCGGCCGAAGCCGGAAGCCGAAGTCGGAGCCGGAGCCGGAGCCGGATCCTGGGTATGAATTTCTTCATTAAATACTTTAGGAGAAAAATATATTGGTCAGAAGACGTGCTGAATAATTTTCAAATATAAATTTTTAGTCGGTCCGATCCGAGTCGAGCGTGAGCCGAGGCTTTGAAATTTTTCGAAAAATATTTTTTAATTTGAAAATTATTACCAGAAGACGTGCTGGAACAATTTAAAATAGGGCAGAAACCTTAGTCGGAGCCATGGAGCCAGAGCCGGGAGCCAGAGTTGATTTGGGTGTTAAAATTTCTTTTTCAAGAAATATTTTAGGTGAAAATATATACCAAAAGAAGTGCTCATCAATTTTCAAACGAAACCTTCGGAGCTGAAGTCTGAATAAAATAATTATTTACGTTTGCGTGGGAATATAGATATATATATATATATATATATATATATATATATATAGCAGAATATATATATATATATATATATATATATATATATATATATATATATATATATATTTGCTGAACGAAGTACTACCG
>JABUQX010130890.1:30000-32198 GCA_015478945.1 Trachelipus rathkii | reverse complement strand
TGTATATATATATATATAGTGTAGTAATAATACGGTATGATATATATATATATATAATATATATATATATATATATATATATAGATATATATATCAACTATATATATTATTATATATATATATATATAGTATTATAATATATATATATATATATATATTACATATATAATAAATTTATTATATATATAATTATATATTATATATATTATATATATATATATATATATAATATATATATAATATATATTATATTATATATATTATATATATATATTATATATATTATATATTTATAATATATATATATATATATATATAATATAAATATACTATATATTTCAACTTTAGGTAGGGTGTATTAAGCTTAACAGATTCTCAGAGCAAAATAAGAGTAGGGAAAGCAGGTTACAAGTTTTATTTTTATGAATCAAAGAAAAACTAACTATGTAGGTTCATTTTTATTTTGTGCAAACACGCTAGAACGTCTGATATTTATGTTCCAAGATTTATTAGGAAATTAACAAGTTATTAGGGACAATATTTTTCATATTTACGATGTTAATTTTCTTCAATCATATAAAATGGAGGAGGGGAAAAAATAAATAGGCTGGTAGCCAAACCCAAAAATTAGAGCGAGAAAAGATCTCATAAACTCTCTCGACCATCATTGTTTATTCCTTTGATCATATACTTGTCTGGAGGATATAAATACTCATCTCTTCAGAGTTAATTACTAGAGGATGACAAACAAGTTTTTGCTGATTATCATACTGATATCTTCAACTGATTGGAGTACAATGATACAATTGGTTAGAATAGAATGGTCATGGAGATGGGAAGGACAAATTATATTTATTCATCAGATCTACCGTACAGGCAGAGATATTCATTAAGGTCTTGTAACCTTAACTAATTATGCGCAGCTTAACGTACTGTATTTACTGAAGTTAGCAAAATTTTAATTTTTTACTTTATTTTGTTTTTCTTACTGAACCTTATTAGAATGATTAAAGTGCGACTCAAATGACCTATATTTTGAGAGAACTTTGCTGACTGTTGTTTGAGATGTCACAACATTTCTAATGTTGGTGGCTGAAGAAGTTTTTTTTCATTCAAGAAAGAAACAATTTTCTTTATATTGGTACAGTCAGCATCTCTCATGACAAGTGAACATCATTCTGGGGATAGCGTTCCATTTCGTTAAATCATTTCATGAAAGTACGACACTGAGATATTCAACTGTATGATGTTCAGTGACAGGTTCAGAGCACGACACAAAATTTGGTCTATGAAATAATTGTCAGCAGCATGACTACTCAGAGAATACAAAGAAACAGCTGATTGAGTATCTGACCAATTATATATATATATATATATAATATATATATATATATTATATATATTAATAGGGTATTTATTAGTATATATATATAATATATATATAATATAATATATATTATATATGTATTTATAATAATAATATATATATGATATATATTAAATAATATATATATATATATTATATATATTAATATATATATATGTATATTTATATATATATATTATATATATATATATATATATAGTGGAGTATTTAATAATTATATATATATTTATTATATATATATAAATAATATATATGTATTTTATATATATGATTAAATATAATATGTATATATTATAATAAATTAAACTAATATAAATTATAATAATAGTATTAATAGTAATATATAATATAATATAATAATATTATATAATATATATTAGTAAATTATATATATATATATATATATATTTATATAGTATAATAATATATATAATAACCTAATATATTATATATAAATATATATATATATATATATATATATATAAATATAGTATATATAATATATCGTAAATTATATAACCTTTATACTTATTTATATATAGTCTTATATATATAAATTAATGAAAGGAATATACTTATAAAAGAAACCATATAATGTGAACGCAAACAAATTTACTATACATTTACGGATTGACCCACCGCCATGTTGCGAATGAGTACAATTTACCCGATGCTTTACCACTGACAGGACAGGCTGGACATCTGGGATTCAAAGAAACAGGTTGCCAAGCAACCGAGCTCCCTTTAAGGCAACATCACCAGGTGTCTCCAGCCTGTCCTATCATTCGTTCTTTATATGTAGATGTTAAAT